>LOEQ01003385.1:101727-132317 GCA_001685075.1 Bramus lutescens
TCTCCTTCTCCTTCTCCTTCTCCTCCTTCTCCTTCTCCTTCTTCTTCTTCTTCTCTTTCTTCTCCTTCTTCTCCTTCTCTTTTTTCTTCTCTTCCTCCTCCTCCTGCTTCTCCTTCTTCTGCTGCTGCTTATTCTTCAGATAATTCTAATACCTTGCCTACACAACTAAGTTACTCACATTCTAGTATGCTGACCTCTTCAAAACAGATTGTCTCTAAATATAGTCAACCCCCACAAATAGCCTCTATCCAGACTCTAATCCAGGCATGGATTTTATGAAGTCTACTCAACATCCACAACCTTCATCTATCTGTACCTCTAAACTTTTACATTTCTACCAGTTGTCTGCCAACACAACAAGGCTCTACAGCATTTCCAACCCCATTCATTATATACACCAATGTCTACTGCTTTCAGAGGTACCATGCCCTAGGAAATAGTATAATGTATAGCCTGGTTCTAGCATCAGTGGAGAAACATATCTTATTAGTTCAAGTAGTCTGCCTAATGTGTAATGCACTAGTTAATTTCTCAACACTATGACTAAAAACCTGAAATAAATAACTTATTGGGGGAAATTGTTTTGATTAATGGTTTCAGAGAGATCAACCTAGTGTCACTTGGTCTCAGGCATTTGACTTTGGGAGTGGATGGTGAAGGAGAGTTTCCTTTTATTGTCCATGTTCACTTCATGGTCAACAAAAGAATCAGAAAACAAGGCAGAAAGTGGCAAATGACAATATGGACCTATGAACCTGCCCAAAGAGACCGACTTCCTCCAGTGTGTCTCCAACTCCTGAAGTTTCCATAGCCTCTCAAAATAGTCTCTGCAACTGGATCCAATCACTTAAAATATGAGACTGTGAGAATATTTCATTTGGTTTGTTTTATTTTGTTTTTTTTTTGAGACAGGGTTTTTATGTATAGAGCTGGCTATAGGAAAATATCTGGAACTCACTCTGTAGATGAGACTGTTCAGAACCTCACAGAAGTCTGCCTGCCTTGCCTGCTGAGTTAGTGCATTTAAAGGTGTGTGCCAACATCTCCCAAGAGAAAACATTTCTTATTCAATCCATAACATTCATATTTAAAGATTCTTTTCAAAGTGGTTTCCATAGTGTCTATTGTAGAGTTTGCTGTATGGTTGATACTTTCTGGACCCACTGCCTGCATCAGTACTTGTACTAGAGAAAGGCCTGTCATTGCCCTGACTCTGATACAGGAGCCTTTCCATTCCCATGAGTATTAGGCATTGGTGGCATGCTCATGTTGTAATATTCATTCTGGTAGGGATATATTTGATGCCCATAAAAGATTCCCTAAAAAGTATCATATGCTGTGCCTTCTCCTGTTGTAAAGTAAATCATTGACTTGGAATGAGATCACAAACAAGTGCTGCAAACTATCTCTGACAGGTTCATAAGTAGAATAGATGTTGTTGGACAAACTACAATGATTGAATCAATTAATTTCAAATTATGGATTAGAGTGGAAGTTGCTAGAAAAAAGCGCATATGCACATGTACTAGGAATTACTCAGTTTAAATATGTCCAAAGTTTCTAGAAATTATTTGAAAAATCATTTCCTAAGCCCTGACCATTCTATATTCAGTGTAATGGCTATGGCAATGAAAGTTGGACATTCTCACTTTGAAGCATATAGAAACCAATTCATATTAACTTTTCTCTCCTTCCCGAGACACATCTCCACCCTGCTGACATGGAGACTGAGCCATGAGTTCTGAATTGAAGAAAAGAGGTAAGCCTGGAATCCCTCAATTTCCAGATGTTCAAATTCAGAAGGTTTTGGAGTGTGAACCAAAAAATCAGAGAGGTTTAAGTAAGATCATCAAAGCAAGGGGCTGGAAAGACAGCTCACCTCTGCTAGAGGCCTTGAGTTCAGTTGCCAGCACACAAGCACATACATGGAGATCTACACTGTCTTAGTCAGGGTTTTTATTGGTACAATAACACACTATAACCAAAGAGCAAGTTGGGGAGGAAAAGGTTTATTCAGCTTACATTTCTACACCAAAGTTCATCACCAAAGAAAATCAGAGCAGGAACTCAAACAGGGCAGAATCCTGGAGGCAGGAGCTGATGCAGAAGCCATGAAGGGATACTGCTTCCCGGCTTGCTCCCTGTGGCTTGCTCAACCTGGTTTCTTATAGAACCCAGAGGCCTCAGCCCAGGGATGACACCAGCCACAATGGGCTGGGCCCTCCCCCATCAATGACTAATTAAGAAAATGCCTTACAGCTGGATATCATGGAAGAATTTCCTAAACTGAGGCATCTTCCTTTCTTATGGCCATAACTTGCATCAAGACATAAAACCACTCACAATACATATAATTCAAAGTAAAAAAAATATACTTAATCATCAAAATATCAGTTGCAATTTTATTCTCATCTCAAGTTTGAAATCACTTCCTGGACCTGAAATCATTAGGTGTCCTTTCAAGCCTATTATATATAAGTACACACAATTAAGTGAGTATCAAATTTATTGATACAACAGCAAGGAAACAGAGTAACAAATAAACCTTGTGTAATTTTATTAGCTAATTCATTCCTTATTGAAGCCTTAATAACTGAAACTTCATGGGTAATGCCATTACCTTTAGGCTCTGTTATTATCTAGGAGCTGAAAACACAAAGTTCTGGAACTGGAGAAAAGTCAAAGATCTTTGAAAACTAGTAAGACGTTAATTTGCCCCAGGATAGTATTGAATCAAGCTGGAGGAAAGAAGGTGCCAGCTGATAGGTTTATCAATAAGGCAGTGTTCTTTTTGACTCCGAGCCCCCTGACTCAAAGAACAGCAGAGTAAAGCTCTAGAATATCATGCAATCATCCTTGCTGGAAAGGGACATTGTTCTGCTGTCTAACAAAACCAGCACCACAGTCGCACTCATAGCAATGACTGATCCACAAGAGGCGTGAAAAAAAAAATTCCACTTTTCTGTTCCCTGTTCAAGTGCATAAGATTTTATAGCGAACGTTAGACCAGCTGAATACTTGACTGAAGCAACCCAAGAGGAGGCTACCCCATAAAGAGAAGGCTAGCCCATAAAGAGGAGTGCTCTGGAACGCACATCTGTTTTCCAGGAGACATGCAATCTGTCGCATTCCAACCTGCATTTCTGGGTCACTTGAGACATTTAAACTGCACTTATAATTAACAGCTATTTTTAAACAGTGGGAAAAAAATAGAGCACTGGTAAGGTACAAAAGCATTGAAATTGCCCCAGTTTCGCTTTTCAATAGGACACACCACAGCAATATGCTTCAAGATCAAAGAGAGCTCCGAAAGAGAGAGAGAGAGAGCGGGAGAGAGACAGGCCGATCAGTGGGGATAAATTGTTCCCATTATGACGCTGTAAGAATGGGGCTCTTTCAATTGAAACAATTTAATAACCACATTCATTACATTGGTGTCCACTTGGTTTTATCTGAGCAGTTTTTGCATAACTGGGGAATAAGTTCAATTGAGCTTATTCTCTAGAAATTAAGATGTGCGGGGATTGATATTCAGAAATTAGGCACTAATAGTCGACATAGCAGTTGTCTGGAGATTCCCCCTCGATGTAGTGAGGTCTGCCTACCACTAATTATGTCACATGCAAATGTCCTCTCTAAAAGGCCTGCCCAAAAGTTTCATTAGCTCATTTCAAAGCAGTTAAGATTGCAATAGGGGTGGCAACAGGGTGTCAGAAGCTTGACGTTTGTCAAGTCACTTTACGTAGCACTATATAGCCAAGTATGACCACACTGTCTGTCTGTAGTCTTGTTTCTCCCTCAGCTATCAACAAAGGAAATGTCTCACAGTGTTACTAATATTCTGGAAGATGAAGACAGCCTGAGAGAACAGCACAGAACACGGAAAGGGCCGACTTGACAAAGTACAGGAGGGTCACTGAGGCAGCAGTTCAAACAAAATCACTAATTTTCCAGGGTTGACTTGAGCTGTGGAGATGGACGTCCTAGAAAAGTGTGGGTGTTTATTTCTTCCAGCCAGCTGCCCTGAGAATGATTGCATTTGCTGGCCCTCAACTACACTATGGGGCACAATGTGTCATCTGAAGTGTAGTTTATCCGAAAGTGCTACTTTAAAAAGGTATTAGGATTGCAGCTGTAGAAATGCATACAAAAGAGGAAAATTCAGGGTTTATATATGATGTATTAGATGCACACCGTGCATTCCTGTCTGCTTCCCTCACCAGAAGCTAAATCATGTACAAAAACATTTAAAAGACATCTCCCTGTGTACACTAAATCTTTTTTGCTTTTCATTGCTGCCAAACAGGGGAGAGAAAGAAAGTGCTCCAGTGGACATTGGGTGACACCTTCATAACAGCACCTTCTTCCCTTCTCTTTTTTCCAGAAGACAAAGTATAAAAACAGCAGTTTCCTTCACCTTCACAAAAGCTTTTAAACGGTGCTTTTCTCCGGGAGCTGCTGCACTTCACTCACTAGAACATTTCCCCAGGTGGGATTTGCAGTATAAAACCACCACAGATTGGCTTATTGAGGAAAGAAGATAGACTCACACAAATTACTGGAAAGATAAATAAGCTATAGAGATCAATAAATAAAAGACAAGCAGAAAAAATCAAACTCCGGCATTCCAGGCCAATTAAGATGTTATTTACTGCCTGTGTGATGGTAACTCCGACGCTCTGCTTCATGCTCACATCGTAGACATTTGTTTTGCTGAGAGAAAGAAATACAACTGATGTGCAAATAGAAAATGATATAGATAGATTTTATGTCCCATAAAACTGTTAATCTGTGCTCCACATTAAATAGAAAATATGTTTTTTTTATTTAGACACTGCACTGGTATAATTAAAATAAAGTATGCTCGCTCCATTTTTTCAGTAAGTCATTTCCAGCCATAGAGATCAAATAACAGTGAGGCAGTGGCATGAAATGTGGTTCTGATAGCCTGAGACCACATTTCCTGAGACTTAAACACAGGAGCTAATAGTGTGAAGGTACAAATTAAATGCAAATGAAACAGATTTCCTATGGTTGCTGAGCTCTGGGTCGGACTTCAGTAAAGAAATTTAGTGGTTATGTTTAACTTATTTGGAGAGTAATCATTGACATGTTATAAGTTCCCTTTTGAGATCACTGATGGAAGCTATCAGGAAGACTTTAAGAAAACTACCTGCCCCCTTTCAGGAAGAGAATGGAAGTGGCCTAGAGCAAATTCAATAAAAAATACTGCCCAGACTGCCCCCAGGACACTCGCGGCAGTTGGCAAACACTGACTGACTTGTTTTCATAATTGATATACATTTCTGTGGCAACCTACTTTTGTTCAGTCAGTAGGAAATCTTTTTTATTTCAGAGGTGTGTCAGAAAGTCCTAGCAAAATTTCATTTTTAAAAGCAACTGCTCCAAAAACATCTCATGTTTAACAAGGGGAGATGCTGGACTCAGCTTGTGTTGTGACATCTGCTTGCCCTGTACTCAATGAAGCCAAGGGACCATGGAGATGAAGTAGTTAACATAACAGAGATGCTTTTGAACAAGCTGAACATTGTGGCTGAACATGAAATTAGAGAATCACCCTTTCTCTCAGCTCAGCTCCACATGGATCATGCCGCTAGTGTATAAAATGCCCATTGGGATGCTTGCTTCTCAGGGTTCCAAGAGTGCTAACATGAAGTCACTTTAATACAATATGGTCTTATTCCATACATATAACTTACTCGAGTTTGTGAACTTGCTGATGAATAGTCTCGTTCTGTTTTGTTATAAAATGGCATTTATCATCCAATGCTATAATTTGAAGCTCTCAACTTTCAGGAATGTTACATTTTACAGCTACACACAGAGGTAAGCATGAACACAAAAACAATAAATAACTTTCCTACTCATTTTAGAAAACTATCTAAGCTTACCAGGAAGTTTCTGCAATCTGTTCCTCATCTTGAAGCCTTATATACCTGGAAAAAGATAAAAAGCCGCATTGAGCACAATGCAACCCAACCTCTCATTCTTTATTCTTCTTCTGCATAATAAAATGTGTATATCCACAGGATTCTTCATAATGAAATGCATGCACCTATATCACATACAAGATTGTATAGCAAGATGAAAAATAAAAAAAAATTGCCCATACCCAAACACATGCTAAATGAACCTTTAAATAGGAGACTAATTGTATTGCTGTTTAGATATAAATGCATACATAGGGAATATCTGTGAGTTTCTAAGCTATTGTGTGCATGACTTTAAAACCATAGAGAGCCCTGGGAGCAAAGGTGCTGTTGACCTCCCAAACACTGGTGTGGAGACACACCCTCAAAGACTGTCTGTGGTGAGCTCACCCATGACTCTGCAAAGCCCAGATCCCAATCTGCTCTGTGTATATCTTGCATGAGAGCATGGACTTTTTTTATTGAGCTCTACATTTCTCTCTGCTCCCTCCCTGCCTCTCTCCTCCCCTTCACCACTCTCCCATGGTCCCCAGAAAGTATGCACTTCTCAGAGGTCACTCGAGCTATGGACCTTGAACTGTGGAGAGTACTGTGGGTCTTTCTTGTCTCAGTTTACTCACACAAATTCTTAAAATCAAGACTGTTTTCCAGCTGGACTAACAGTGATAAGAAAGGCTGGGATAGATAGCCGCCTGGGAACAATCTACGCTGCTGCTAATGTTGAGCATGTAGGAAAGTATTACAAGCAATGGAAGGAAAGTGGCCTCGAGAAGATAGTGAGGTCCTAAATAGACACGTCTTCTCTAGAATCCCACTGAGACCTCTAACCTCTGATCTGTAAGACTTCCATGTTGTTTAAGCCACTAAATTTGAGGTCACTTTTTATGGCAGCAATAGGGCCCTAATACATTCTCTCTGCCAAAGTAATTTTGAATATCAGAGAATGGAGAAAGTTCTAAATATTGCACTAAACAGACTCAAGTTTAAATTATTTAAAAAAGAAACTTTTTTCAATCTCCCCTAATGTTTTATCAATAGAAGACCAAATAGCCACAAAGAGCGACATCATACACTCTCTAAATTTTGTGTAAAATTGGTAACAGAGAAAGGATAGGCCCTTTGGTAAAGAGGTGATGAAAGCTTTCAAATATGATCATCATATAATATCTGAACATTGTCTGGAGTGCCACTAAATATTAAAAATAAAAGGTAGAAGAGCTTATATTGGAATAAGTTACATTTGCCTTAAATCTAAGGCACTTAGGGAATTTTAAGAATTCATTCTTCAACATTTGAACTTCAGAAAATAAAGTTTCTCAGAATAACAGTATCTTGCCAAAAATATTAATGTGCCAGCATGAAATAATGTCTGTAGGAGGTGATATAGGCATGAGTTATACCAAACTATATTTCTTCATGGGTGTTGCCATACTTCTTATTATAAACAGCTAATGGGCATAAGAACACCTGCCCGAGCCCTTCAGAAAATTGAAGTCATGTGCACAAACATTGCTTTAAGAAATTAAAGGACAGTTTGTAGCCAAATGAAAATTTGCAGTGTTCCAAATAGAGTTCCTAAAGATATGTAATATCT
The DNA here is from genome assembly GCA_001685075.1 of Bramus lutescens. NCBI lineage: Eukaryota > Metazoa > Chordata > Mammalia > Rodentia > Cricetidae > Bramus > Bramus lutescens. Next base: position 109,273 of record LOEQ01003385.1, read on the forward strand.
CTTATTAGAGAAGAATGTATTTTTTTCTTGTTGTCTTGTTCATTCTAGTATGAATCACTAAGCTATTTACACTAGAGGTAGCAGCTTCTATCCTGTTAAGTAATAGAAAGTGTCGAATGAACTCAGAGCTGTGCTATACATTACGTCATCAGAGACTTTAGCCATTAATTGGTTTGGGGTCATTGGTCATCACAGTGAATGTGAGGAGTCTATTCTTCATGAAATAAAATGCTCAATAGCACATCCTATTGGCATGGGCTAGATTTAAAGAGCCTACATTATTATTACTTGTTCATGTACATGTGTATGAATTTTCCTAAATTTATTTATTAGGGGTAAGAAAAGAGTCTGTTTTAAGAATTTAAAGAAAATACTCATAGATGCCATTTGTGACAAAATGTTCAGATGTTTGAGAAGAATATAGCATAAGGAAAATGTAAAATCCCATGCACACCATTGTGCTTTAACCCTTTGGAGAGAGACTGTCTTTCTTTGAATGCCTCCCCCTGCAGACGGCATAGAGATGGCACTGCAAACAGAACCATCCCTTCTGCTGGCACATTGGCAGTAACGCGTTCAGTTAATCTACACAACACAGAGTCATCCTCTCAAAAAGTAATTCACTTCTTTTAAAACTGGATAGAAAATAAATATGGTGCAGTAAAATTGTTGAGGAGAGGAATCTATCTGGACATTTCCCCAAACATTTCATTATGCTGACAATTCCCAGAAGTGCTCTCGAGAGCGCTTAAAGCTGGGGATTACTGCGCGGAGCTGATGGACTTTTTTTGTAGCCCCCTTAAAAGGCAGTGAACCGTTTTTCTATTTTATTTAAATAATGCCCCTTAAAATGGATTTTTAGAGGTATAATAACTCCTTAAGAGTCAGTTATGCTAAACAGTTTCTCTTGATAGAAATGTTGTAAAACTCGTTAACTGCACAGTCTCAGATGCCGCTCGGTGAACACTAACTGACATGTGAATGACCAGAGTTTATAAAATAAATTCCAATAGTTGTTGTATCGCACAGCTCACACTGCACAAGCTGGAGGCCACGGGGGACTCCGACCTGACAGAAAATTACTTCAAGATGAATGAAAAGTGCTTGTTTCTCTTTATTAGTTTTTAGAGAACAATGAAAATGTTGAATTGTTTACAGAGGGCTGATTAAATGTGGTCAGCAGGGCCATGTTCCTGCTGCTAAGTGTTGGCCTCCCCCTCCAGCCAGCCCCCAGCCTACACACTCATGCACCGTGCCATGCCCAACCCCGGTCCTGGCCCCCACCGTTCGCTCCCTGCCACATGCATCTTCTTACAGGCTATTATGGCTGCACATCTGTGTGTGAAATGTGCTCATTCTGACATTCCATTGCTGCTCAGCACTGCAGAGGCCTTTGTTGAGTAAAACACTGTTGTCAAGCCTAACAAGCAGGTCATGTAATTTGCTGGACACTGTGACAAAGAATAGCCTAGGATGAATTCCTTCAGCTCAAACAATGCTCATTCCCATATTGGAACACATATGTATTTCTTTTGTTGTATGGCACTACAGAAAGTCATAAAATTGTGCCTTTTCAGGCTGTGATTTTTAAAAGAACAAGCTTGAAACTAGGTAGGGCCAAACTACCATAGAATATCTTTTTGTTGTATTTACTTAGGATAACTAATGTCTTATGGCTAACAGAAAAATGCATGCATTGCTTTAATTGGTCATTTGGGGCTTATATTCCATTTATATTTGGCAGAAAATATAGTAAGGGAAAAGCATTCGCCACAATTGTATCTGTCCCCTAAAGAGATAGTCCGACCAGGGCATTTAGGAGGATGTTGTGGTAAAAGACTCTCACTATGTACTTCCACAAAGTGAACAGCCCTTGAGTAAAAGAATTATGAGAATTCATTAACATGCACAAGCCACACACAGAGAAAGTCTTTCTACCAAACCGGTTAAGTGAATTAGATACACAGATGTTATAGGAAATGAAAAATGTAAGGAAAAGGAACAATTTTGGTTTCATGGTCTTCAGTGGCCCATTGTCGTCTCAGTGCCTAATGCTCCCTTCTCTCTTGTATATGTGCACAGAAGATGGCAACAATGGCCAGTTCAGATGCTATTTGGGACAGTCTGACGGAATCCACAGTGCACGCTCTTGATGTGCAAGCAGAATTCTCTTTGCTTCTGTGCAGAACATGTATCCTGAGCCTATTATGTGTATAAACAATGGCATATGTAATTACCTTTCTAGGGTGGCAATTATTCCTCAGAATCAACAAGCAGAGTTAAAGCATGTTCCCCCAGAAGACATTTGGGGATCAATTCTGGGTCAATTACATCAGGCTTTGATTTATCACATGGTGTCAGACTGTGTTTAAAAAAAGAAAGTTTAAATAAATGCATTATGAGGTAAAGGCTAAAGGCTCAACTCAAACTGGTTTGTCTCCAACTTTGCTTTCTCCAAATTGCTCTGTACTTCCCCCATCCTCAATAAAGCAATGTTTTCCTGGATTTTTATTTGTCAGAGAGTGTGTTGTTGGGGAAAATTAAATGCAATGAGCCTGGACACCATCCAGATTTGATATGACTCTCAACACACTCTTCATGCACACACCACAAGGCATTATCGGTTTGTTCTAGGATGTACCTGAAGAACAGAGGTGGAAGGGTTAGATTAGGCTTCAGAGTAGAGTTATGGATGTGGATCCCTACGCTTTAAGCAAACTACATTCTTCTGCAGTGGATGATGTCTGCTGCCCATGGATGGTGTGAGGCTTCAACAAGATAATTGAGAGGATTCACATAAAGCACTTGCTCCCCATGAGTTCCTGTGGATGATGTGATTACTGTGCTACTGAAAGACAAGTCAGAGGAGAGGAGAGCTTCCCCTTGGAAGGGTAGTGACGACTGGGAGCAAGAAAGAGTGGATATTAGTTTAACCAGCAAGGTTGAACTGTTACCGCAAAACACTCTTGATGAGGTACAGGGCAACTAGGCTGTAGAAAAATTATTTGCTTTATTTGACTTTTTTCTCAGTATATTGACCATAAAGCACAAACCAATAAAGGTGCTATTTGCTAGGACCTCCCCACCCCCATCTTTAATACATTCTTAAAAGAGCCATAGTGAAAAAGGCTACTATACATTCCATGATCATACGTGTTCACTGAACCCAAACCTAGTTTTCACTAACCTCTGGACTAAGTAGAAATTTGTAATGCAGAAATGAAGTCCCTAAAGGGGTCTCCAACAGCAGGTACATGCACAGTTTGACATACCACAAGTCAATAACTAAGATTTCCTCATGACCAGGACTTTGGCAGTGAGATAATCCATCCTATTATAGGTCAGTCCTAGAACTGAAGTTACTAGTTAGATTAGAGCTGTTCTTTACTGAAGAATAAGGCAACAATGTTTTAAAATTAAAATAAATGGTTTAAGAATTTTCATCAAGTCACTTAGTAAACAGTGAAGCGCCACACTCAAAGACCATGAGAAACGTATCATATAGGGACAGCACTGTTTATTTAACAACGTTCAAGCAACACTATTACTTTCTCAAACAGCGCAGTTTATTGACAGTTCTTATTGGCAGCTTAATTAAAAAGTCTGTTGATGATGTTTTAAAGGGAGTCGGCACATTTTCAATTACATGGACACTATTCAAGACAAAGATGGCCGTTGTTGGCTCATCCATATTGAAATAGGTCACAGTCACAGCATACAATGTCCAGTGTCTCTAATATCTTAACACTGGCAAAGTTATGACATATTCTTTGTAAGATACAATTTTTTAGGAAAATTGTATAGTTATTTAAGTTATAGGACACAACAGATGAATACTTTTAAAAAATTTTTCAGCCAGATTTTCAAGATGCTTTGCCAGATGTTTGCTGCTCTCTGTCCGGTATTGGATCTTTGAGTCCAAACCCCCAAATTTTATCTGCATTTCTATCTTCTCCTCACTGGTATCTCATGCAGAGTGGTAGCCTTGAGCACACAGAGAGCAGATGCCTGTAGAGAAAACAGATAACTCACCATGCCGCCTCCTGAGAGCAATATTGGCTTTCCAGCAGACAACTTACACCTATAGGAAAAAGTAGAATTTAATTCAAATTAGCTCAAAACATTATTCCTCTAAATAAAAGTTTGCTGAATATTTATAGAATAAATAAAATAGACTTTATTCCAGCACTGAAAAATAATAAAGCAGTAAAAGATTAAAATGTCTTGAATTTCCAAGATCGTTTTGCTATTGTTGTGCTATGTTCTATTTTGTTTCTCATTAAGGAAGTTTAAAATATTTACAGAATATGTTTTTCTAGTTATTTGTTTCTTGTATTAGAGAAAATTTTAATTATGAGCAGAAGAAAGAACCATGCATCCTGAAACAAACTGCAGCTTCACTGAGGGCAGGCCCAGCACCTTATATGCCTCCTCATTTTCTCTCCCATCTTTTTAAAGTGAATCCCACATAGTAAGCATTCAATTAACTTGAAAGGTATTAGGTGTCTCAGTCCATATCAATTTGGAGGAGCTGCATTGATTGAGGAGCAGCTGAGATGGGGATGCACTCAGCTGCTGTTGAGTTCAGGCAAGTGAGGCATACCGTACAGGAGACTTCCTTTATGAAACTTTACTAACGAATGGCTGACCACTGACATTCTCAACCTTTTGATTTGTTTCCATTTTGCTGACTGTAACATGATGAGCCTCCAGTGGTTCTATTTCCAACCAAAATGGTATGAAGGTCGGTTTGAAGCCTGTACTCTGTGGCTGTCTGACACAGTCCAGGAGGCAGTAGGTCTGTGGACAAAATAGGAACCAATTATTTATCCATTTCTTGCTGAGAAGAACGTTCAGAAATGCCAAAGTTGGCCTTTTGCTGATCATTAAAATGAATGTAGCTCAACATTTCAAAATATAATGAGAATTATCTATGGTGGTAACACTGTTTAAATCTCTCTTTTCCTACTTTAAACAATAATTCTCAATTCCATCCCAACCCCAGTGCAAATCCAAGCTTAATAAAATCAGAAATCCTGAATCCTAAGCATTCCCTAACTGATAAGCATTCCGTATTGTCTATTACCCCTTGAGGTCTCATTCCCGAACTTTTCACAAATAGTAAAGACCCTGCTGGCAGTCTGCCGTATTGTTCTGTAGATGGCCGAGAACTCACAACTGCCACCAATAGAGAAGCCAGCGTTAATGGTATCATCAGGCAGGGGCACGTGTTCAACAAAGTTCTAACCCATCAAGCAAGCAGAGGCCAGGTCTAGTCTGAATACTTGATGCATATCAATTGTCAGTTGCAGCAAGAACGGCCTCCTGAGAGCAGTCAGCAGGAGTCAGCAGTGGTCCCCACAGGGATTATTATCACGCCTCTTCACACACACCAATAACAGTATCTTGGACTAGGAAAGATTGATGTCTTTTTCTCTCTTTTTTCTTTTATTGAAAATGGATTTTATTCCTACAATATATTCTGATTATAGTTTTCCCTCCCCAACTCCCACCAGATCCTCCCCACCTTCCTCCTACCCAAATTCACATCTCTTTCTCTCTCTCTTCCTAGAAAACAAACAGGTATCCAAAAAATAAAAGAAAACAAAAGAAAACTGAAATAGGACAAAATAAACAAACAAAAAAGAGCCAAAGAAAAAGCACAAGAAACACATATAGACTTAGAGATACACATGTTCACACACACATAAATCCCACAAAAAACAGAAACTAACACTTATGCAAAGGACTTTCAATATAAAAAAAAAAGTCTATGTATCCCCGTGCTCTCTGAATGAGAGTCCAAGAAGCCACAATCAAGTTTAGCTTAAACAGAATTTTATTTACTAATTCACTTTACTTGGATCATTTTAAATAGACCAAAGAACGCATGTTCATCAAAACTTCTAAACTCTATCAAAACTAAAAAATCGAAGAAAATAAAGTTCTTTAAGATTCATATAACAAACATTCATATAACAAACATGTTATGTGACTTGAGAATCATTTTTGGTTCTACCATCTTGGTCTGTTTTATTAAATTTATTACCAAACCTATGCACCTTTTAACTTGAAGTGTCTTTTTGTTTCAACACTCTTCCCTTCTTGGTCTTGGCCTGTCCTCATAAGCCTGGTTTGCGACAATCCTGGCTTAGCCTAGGGGACCTCTGTTGTCATCTTTACTCCTGCCAAGAGGTCCTGTCCACTATATGGCTGTAAGCTGAGTGCCTGGAGTCTCCACTTAAAAGGCCCAGTACTGATGCAACCTCCAAGCTATCACCATCGCCGCAGGCTGGAGAGAAGTCATCTCAGATCACCACATGCATTCATTGGAACTTCTCTGGCCAGGAAGTTACGGAATTTTTCCATGTATGCAATGCTTTTCTTCCACCATTAGGTAGGTTGGCCTATTTGTCAAAATGAGTTTTGCCATCACGAACATTCCTCTTTCTAACAACACTACTGGGGTCCTGACAGTCTTCTCCAGATTCTGTTAGAAATGAACTATGGATGGATTCAGCTGTGTTAAGGTAGCCCACTACAATGATACCGCCACTTCTAACTCCAAGTCCCCTGCTACCTTCAGCCTATTAGGCCGACCTCCTGCTAAGATGAACTTCCTTGGAAACCAATCCCTGACTGAATTTTCATGTGAGCACATACTCTCCGTCCCTGAGGCTTCCGCCAGGCAGAGCGAGGCTTGGCCCTGGCCATGACCGACCTAACTTTGCTCTGCTCCCACACATGGAAACCTATGCTCAGCTTAGATAAATTGCACTGTTTTATGATATGAATGCATAGAAACATTTATTCATCACTTGCTATTTTATTCTGACTTCACTCCATAAAATAGTAATGAAGCTAACATTGACTTTATTTTTATTTAAAAAAAAAAACTATAGCACTGGCAGACAGCTCAGTTGGTAAATCACTTTCCTCATAAGCACAGGGACCTCACTGTGGGTCCCTAGAAGCCGCAGACTAGTCCGGCCACAGTTGTACAAGCCTGCACTCCCAGAGATGGGGGATTCAAAAAACAGCTACCCTAGCTGACTTGGTGAAGTCCCAAGGCAATGACAGACCTTGTCTCCAACAAAGATGGTGGGAGAGCTTAAAGACCAATGCCTGAGGCTTCCCTCCAACTTCTACATGCATATCATGTATGTGCACATCACATACATATATGTACACACAGGAACATAATATAACACATACATAAACAATAAGTGAAGAATCTAACATGGATCCCTGTGCTCTAACTCCTACCTGGGTCAGGAGATTATTCACTTTCCTGTTCTATTTTAATACACTGAGACAGATCCACAGACCTTTACAATTCTCAGGATCTCTATTCACAGCATCTTTTCCGAAATTTTTTCCCTTTGGCACTCCACTTATAATCTAAAAAGCTCATTGGAAACACGTCTAAGCTAATCCATCCCTTATTTGGATCCCTCTGGAATCTGCACAATGCAGCTGACTTTTTTGTTTCTCACTATCTAATATGTTGACTCCCTGGACAGACATTAGTTCTCTAAGAACTGAGAGAAAAGTCATTTTGTGTTGTTGGTGCTGACCTCTAGAAGCAGGAGATCAAAGTTCCACCCCATCTTCTCACTCCTCCCAGCCTCAACTAGCCTACCTCTACAAATTAAAAAACATAGTGTCCCTGAATCAAATACTGACCCAATAACTCCTCTGTAAGCAGGTGAAGCTTGGGAATAGTGAGGCAAAAGATTAAAGCCTTTACTGCTGTGGCCTGTAGTCTCCAAGATTCTGTTTCTGTCGATCTCTTCAGACAGTTTGTTTCTAATTCCACGTAGCCAGTGTGATAAAACTCAGGACTGCCTCCCACTTAAGACAGACACCACCCCACACATTGTGGTATTCACCTCCCTTCTCCCAGATAAGATCTGGGATAGACTAAAAATCTAGGGTGTGGAGAAAGACCCAGAAAAGAGGGACCCCGGAGACCTAAATGTGTACAAACACAGGCTGCTCAGCAGCTGCAAATGACACCGGCACTTCTGGGTTGGAGCACGGTGCCGGGTTCAAGGAATCAGAAGAGACACACAAGAGGACTCCCCTATGTTTATCTCTTCCAAGTTCCTGTGGCCTTAAGAAACATGTTGCCAAGGATCAGAGGGTCCGTCTCAATTCAACTAATATCCAATAATCATTTTAATAAATGCATATTAGTTGTTTTTTCTGTGGTAAATAGTAAATATCTGAACTTTATGAGAAAATACCAAGAATTCTGAAAAGATAGAGTTCTGGACCACAGCTGTTCACGGCTCACATACTGAATGCACATCTCACTCAGAACCCTGGAGAAATGTTTTCTTCTATGAAGCCAGTTCTGTAAATGCACATTTTTGACAACATAAATCTTCAAGTCTGAGATCTTTCGGGGAGTGTGGTTGTAAGCAAGACAAATCCTGGGGGCTTCTGCGAGCCTTCCTGCCAAAGGGGAAAGCCAGTGGACTTGGTGAGAGCACATTTGCATCAGCACTTGCAGATGGCCAGAATTTGCTGTAGAATCATGTAATATTCATGACATTCCACATATTTTGAATATTTCAATATATCATACACATACTACATACATATATACATAACCTTGATAACATATGACTTAAAAAGAAATGGAGAGTGAATCTAGGCATATCATAAAGTCATAAGATCTTTGTTATATGGACATATCTATGAACAGAACCTTTACTTTGAAACAATGCTTTTTTAACAAGGATGACAGAAATTGTTCCCTTTCCCCCACACGTTAAGAGGTACATGGCTATAAAGGTGACTTCAGATCTTTCTGACACTAGGTGATGTAAATAGACAGCAGAAGTGCACTTTCTTGGGAATGCTCTTTGAGGGAACACTTACATAACTTCAGACATATTAGTGAGGCAATATTCAGGTATAGCAAAGGAATAAAGATACATTTTCTATGTCTTCCTTAAATAACAGTAGAAACATAGGCAGTCCTGGGAAGATGCAGTATCCCCTTATGTTGGGGTGCTCCTTCTATCGGTGCTGGGGCTTCTTAAGCAACATGCAAGTCAGGCTGCTCTGAAAACCACAGCACTATAGTTTCAGTTTGAACTTTAGGGCCGTCCAACTTTGAACAAACTGTTTAAACACTATAGAGTGATTTCTTCTTTGTTTGTCTTACTATACCTACTTCATGGGATGATTGCTAGCAATGTGAGCATTTTGTTGTTGTTGCCCTTAGCATATCCCCAGCTTCTGATGCAAGGCTTACACACAGTAAATACTCAGTAAATAACCGTTATAGCTGAAGTCTCAGGTGTATCCAGTCTAGGCAAATAATGCCATAGTTTAACAGCCATTCCAACAGACATATCACACGATACAAGAAGTAACATGATATATGCTGCAGAGATCTCATGGTTGCCTCATGTCAATAACACAACCTGCCAAAATATTAATTTTTCTGACTCATGAGTTTATATATTAAGTAGCTCAGGTTAAACCATTGATTGTCGACTTAATGAACTAAAGACATTTAAAATATGCATTGATTATTTATTTATTTATCTGTTTATTTATTCTATGTGAATATCTATACATGAGTTTATGTATGTGCATCCTTTACATACAGGCGCTTGCAGATGCAAGAAGAAAGTATCAGATTCCTTGGAACTGGAGTTATAGGAAGTTGTCAGCAGCCCAGTGTGTGTGGTGGAACCCAAACGTGGATCCTCTGTAAGAGCAGCAGATACTTTTAATCATCTAATCATCTTTCCATTCCATAACAACCTTTTAATGATCCACTTAACTTTGTCAGTCCTAGAAACCAAAGGCACGTAGCCACAATCCTGCCCCTAGTTTTTTCTACAAGTTATCATTACCAGTTTCTGTTGTTCATGCATAATGCATAAAACCTGTTTTTTATAAAGTGTTTATGGCTGGGAATTTGTATTGCCATGGTACAGAATCTCAAGTAACAATTCTTCTGGCATTGCAAAGAAAGTTGGCATCTTATGAATCTACAAAAATAGCACGGATGAGAATTTTCAGTAAAATACATTTCTCTCCTATTGAAGAGCTCTTAATAAGCATGCATGTCTGACTGCTGCCATTTTATTGTCAGTAATACCCACTTACCAGGACCAGAGTAATCCAGCCAAGTCTGTTGAGGTGATGGATTCTGCAAAGTATATAGGCCTGTCAGTGGAGGCAGGATAGATCATAGTCTCTATGCAACACACGGCAATGTTATAATCTCAGCATGGACTGGTTTTCTCTCCAAATAAATCTTATAACTCTAGTGGCCAATCCATACTTTTGACCACTCGTGTACAAAGTTCCATTTCTTTCTAATTACTATAAAGTCCTTTGGTTAAAAGATACAAATATTGCACAAACTTAATTGTGCAGGAATGTTTCTCTAACTCTAATCCTAATGCCTATATTTGTTTCAGGTATTCTTTCTCCTTTTAATCTACTTATTTAAATAGCTTTTGCTATTTCAATATATCTGTCACTCACATATTGAAAGTGATTTCTGAGTTGGAGATTATACCTGAAGCACATTCAGTATGGAGATGAACTGAAAAAGAAAATCTGAATAAGTAGAGAGTCAAAAGAATGGATAACTTTGGACTGGAGAGGTGGATTAGAAATTAAGAGTTCATGCTGCTCCTGCATAGGACCCAATTCAGGCTCCCAGCACCCATAACAGAATGATCTCACAACCAGCTGTGACACCAGTTCCAGAAGGTCCAGGTCTTCTGGCCTCTGTGGGCACCTACACACACTTGAACATATTCACACATAGTCACACTCACACAGACACACACAAACACACACACACATTATTAAAAATAAAAATAATTCTTCCAAAAAGGAATGAAGAACTTTCAATACACCACAAGACTAGCAACAGCAGAAATGAGAGAGTTTAATATACTGTTGCTGAGCTAACCACATTGCATGCATAATTTCATTTAGTCATCAAGAGAGTCTTGGAGTAGATATGGGTTGAATTTGAATTTTGTTCTGTTCAAAATTCATGCTGAAATTGAATTGCCATTGTGATAGCATCAAGAGGTGAGTCTTTTAAAGGGTATGTAGTGTTTGTTTGGAGAGAATTCATCCTCAGAGGTGGGGCTGGAGCTATCATGAAGATTTTTGACTCTTTCCTCTCTCCTCTGAAGCTGTCTTCTGTCCTCTCTCTCCTCTCTTTGTCTATCATGTGGCAAAGAAGCAAAAAGATCTCTATCAGTTCTACTTGGAACCCAGTGTCCACACCAGGTTGTGAATCAAGTAAGTAATCTTCATTTTTCATCCTATCCTCCATCACAATTTTTACAGTCTTACCCCCAGCCTATAGCAGAGCACTTGCAAGGACTTGTCCTCCCATTCTACCTCCATTCTTGGGGACTCTGCTGAACCTGAGTGAGTGATTTTCTCAGTGCACATCTGACAGTCTGTCCTCATTCCTTTCTGTCAGACTCTAATGCCCAGAAACACTTTCTACCCAGGATCCCCAGTGGCCACATCTGGCAGGGACTCTGAAGCACTCCCTAACATGCAAAACACAGCTATACACTTTGTTAAGATTCAGAGGGGTTGCCAAAAACAAAAGAATAAAACACCCACCCTAAAAAGACAATACCAGATATCAACACCTAGAATCACAATCATCCAAATTCTTGATGCCTAGACACCAGCACAAAAGATACAGTAATGGCCAAGACAATATGCCTCCCTCAGAAACCAGTAATTCCAATACTATAGTCCAAAATAGATGCAATATAGCTGAAGTACAAAACAATAACTTCAAGAAAACTATTATGAATATGTTCAAGGATCTCAAAGATAATAGTAATAAATACCTTAAAGAAATCTGTGAAAATACAACAGTGTAATTAAATAAGTTGGGGAATAATCTTGAATGCATTGGCACTTTCAGAACAGGACACCAAGCAGCACAAGCACTAAGAACAACAATTAATAAATGTGATCTCATAAAACTAAAGTTTCTGCAAAGCAAAGGGCACCATCATTTGGACAAAGTGGCAGCCTTCAGAATTTAAAAAAAAAAGCTGTTTACCAATTACATGTTTGATCAAGGGCTAATATTTAATTTACATAAAGAGCAAAAAAACTGGATATTAGAAAAATAAATAAGTCAATTTAAAATGGGGTACAGAACTACCCAGAGTTCTCCAAAGATGAAACACAAAAGGCTAAAAACACTTAAAGAAATGTTCAACAACTTTAGACATCTGGAAAATGCAAACTAAAACTACTTTGAAGTTTCATCTTTCAGCAGTCAGAATGACCAAGGTGAATAACACAAGTGACAGCTCATGGAGGTGAGGCTGTGGGAAAAGGGGAATATTCATTCATTGCTGATTGGCATGCAAGCATGCACAGCCAATATGAAATCAACTAATGCTTCCTCGGAAAGCTAGAAATAGATCCACTTCAAGATCTAGCTATATTCTTGGTCATATACCCAAAAGAACGCTACAATCCACTAAAGAGACAGTTGACCAACCATATCAGCTTTCAACAGGTGTGCCGCAATCTGTATAACCAGAAAGGATGGGAATAGCATAATAGACTGGGTAGAAGGAGGATTTCCCAAGGAAGAGAAAACAGTTATGGGAAGACAGGGGAGGGTGGGATGAGAGGGTTAAATGAAGAAGGGGAAGAAAAAGGGGAGTTAAGGAGGAAATGCTTGCAGGGACACCTAACACTAAAGGACCATTTGAGCCATCATATGGAAATCTAGTGCAGTAGAAGCTTCTTAAAATATATACATATATGAATGAAATCTAAATGGAACTACCAAACAACAGGAGAGCCCTAACTAGTCTTTTCTTACCATCAAATGGAGCTTCCAGGGTCAGGAATGGATTCCATCTAATAAAGCTGTTTGCCAACGCCCCATGAAAACCCCCAAACAACTCAGCATATTGCCATGGATTTGGGCTGCTCTCCACAAACTAATGGTAAGGTCCTGTTGCCGAAGACAACATCTACATAATTCACTGACTATGGAGAAGTAGAGCCAGAGCCTAACTAGAGCTCTCCCCTCCCCCACCCCTGCCTCCAACTGACTAGTGTTGGCAGTAGTGGAAGGACTACAGGCTACCAGGGAAGAAAAGCAAACACCCACACAGTCACAAACACTTTGATCTACAGTGGTGACCTGCCTTTAGGATACACTGCTTCAATAGTGGCCTGAAAGTTATAGGAGTTACCAACCACTATCGGTTTGGAACTAAGGCCCACTCCACCCCAAGAGATGGAACCCACACCTGATACTTCTAAGGTGGCCATGAACCTGAAACTACACAGGTGTGGACCTAGGGAGAAACAGTATACCATTGTTCTGCCTTAATTGTTATAAAATTAAAACGACTCCCTAATAACATTCTACTATACCTATAAATCAGTGTCTAACCCAGTCATCATCAGAGAAGCTTCCTGCTGAAGTAGATGGAGACCAATACAGAACCCCACAAATGTACAATGTACAGATAGTTAGAGATTATGGAACACTCAGGTCTAAATGGGATGTCTTCATCAAACCCTTCCCTCAAAAAGTTGTTAAACCAGAGGGGTATAGAAGACACCAAGGAAACATGCCTTCTAGATGTAATAGGACAAAAGTACATACGATCTCGCAGGGACTGCAACAGCACACACAGGGTGTGCACAGGTCCAGGCAAGATAAGGTGGCCAGAACAAAGGCGGGAACTAGACATAAGACCTTATTCCTAACAAAGAAGTGCTTTCAAATTGGTAACTGCTCCCAAAGCAAAAGTCAGTTTTCTCCAGCGTAGTCTTACAGGGTGTAAAAATCACATGTAAGTGGAGATCCCATGCCCAGAAGTTGATGACCAACAGAAAATAAACTCAATGGTACTTCTGGAGATGTTTTATCTCATAATACTTAGCTTGGACTCTTTTTAACCTTAGTGATCTTTTGCTTATATATTATTGCTTCCGATCATGTGTTTTTATGGGTTCTGTGTCATGTGTGTGTATGTGTTTCTCATATATTTTCTTTCTTTTCTTTTTGTTTTATTCTAGTTTGACTGATTTATTTTATTTGTCTGTTTGTTTTCTAAAGAGAGAGAAGAAGATGTGAAGATGGATAGATACCTGGTGAGGTAGAGAGGAACTGGGAGGAGATAGGGGAAAAGAAACTATAAACAGAATTATCATATGGAAAAATTATTTTCAATAAAAAAGAACAAACAAATAACTAACTAAAAAATAATCACATGCTAGTATCTGGATATCAAACTTTAAAGCTTTAATGATGGTTAAATTTCTGTTCCTTGTAAATTATCCAGTCTTAGCACCATAAACAGAATAAAATGGGTTTGACTTCTTGTCTTCATAAATTAAAAATCAAGTTAAGAGTTGATCAGTAGTGACTTGCTTGGGATATACAACTTCCTCTAAAACTGGATTTAACTTAGTGCATAGTTCTGCTTGCTACAACTACAGCTTTCTTTCCCTCAGTAAGAAGAATATTAACAGCAAAGCACAAACTCAGGTGAAATTACCAGACTCCTACTTAATCGAAGAAACTTGCTTTAGTCAAACTGGGAAGTATTTGAAACAACTTACCACTTATTTTAGGAAGACAATAATTACCTAACCCTCATGAAATAACATCTTAATTTCGGGCACTTTCTATGTATTAAAGAAATGCTTCAGAGCTACCTCATAAAACAGGTAACTATCTCTACTTTACAGATGGGGAAATGCCTTGAGAAGCTGAGGTCATATGGCTGATGAGGAGCCCAGACTTTGCACTCTGCCATCCTGCCCCACTACCTCATTACGTCTCTTACAAGGCCTTTCTCTAAAGGGCCTAAGAGTCTGCTTTTTACAGTAATGGTGCCATCCCCCTGCAGTTTTATTTGTACTATTTATTAGCCCAGCAAAGCTTTAGTTCAGGCACAATGCAAAAGTAAACTTTAACCCAAGCCCTGCCCTCATTTTCATAAATTCTAATTTTAGTGAGGTCCATGTTAATGGCTTTTACTGTATATGGAAAAGAGTTTAATAGTCACTTAGCCCTGCTCTGTCTCCATTAGCCAATCTAAAAAGCCACACAAAGGTGAAGGAAGGAAGAGCAGTGACCTCAAAACTATAATAGATAAGGAGTGCCTGTAATTTATGCTTCGGCAAAAAGTCAGAATAAAATGATCAATCCATACAACAAACTCAAGCCTACACGTTTAAGTGTTCTATTTACCAATTAGAGAAAATTAACCTAATCAGATGCTCATATTAAGGATTATACCCATAGTGAATCAGCAATCATAATTAAAAGTCCATTTCAAATCTCTTTGGTGTGCAGTGAGATGATTTAACACAGCCAGACTGCTTGATCCTTTCCATGGTGTTGTATAAATGAGCACATCACATGATCGGTCCTGCCTCTTTAACATGGCTGTATCTGCTACTCCTGCTGCCCTTGCTTCTAGTGCAGACCCATTTCCAAGTGTATACTCTGAGTGGAAAAGTACACAGGATGTGCAGAGAGCCCCTCAAGCACATGTCTGCAGCCCTGGTCCCACTGATCCTACGACTAGATCCATGATATAAAAGTCTTTGCCACACTGGTAAATATTCTAAATTAATCATACATGCCTTTGGAGTAGGGCACTTTTAGAATTCAAAATTCCACAGTTTTGTGAGGCTACACCGAGTTTCATCTTTTCTTTCGTAGAGCCTCTCTGCAAAGAAGCAGGCTTGGGACACTGCAAAGCAATTCCGAAGAAGGGCGGCCTTTCTTGTCTTACAAGTATGAGACAGAGGATGGAGGGAGGTAATCTGGAATCAGACAGAGTTCTCAACAGGGCCTTGGCTTCCTGCTACTAGACATCAGTTTCCCTGGTCAGTTGGCTAAGGACTATTATTAGCTGTCCTGGACATGTATATTAAATTAATCCCCCATAGCTACTTTATGTAAAGTATAATTTTTCCCACCTAGAATTTCTACAGTTTGATAATCTCTTGTCTTCTTTTGCATGATTGTCTAAGCAAACAAACACACTACTTCTAACTCACCTGGCCAGAGCTTCACAACTGTTAGAGTGCTCTTTGGTCTCAGGCGTTATAGATAAAGAAGGTGAAGTTGTATCTCTGGGTTTTGCAAAGTCAGGGCAAGAAGAGGAGAACCTTCAATTGAAGCAGTTCAAACCTCTGAGATCTCAGAACACTTTCCAAGCTATGAGCTCCTGCTGGTCAATTAAGCAATTAATTAATTAATTAAGAACTTGAGTCTTATGTGAAATAACAGAAATTCCATTTGGAAGAGTCTAATATCAGAAATTAACAAAAATAAAAGTGCTATCATGTTCACTGCAGGAAAATTTAAGAGATAATACATAAAATGAAAAAGATAGGACACTAGAATGCAACCTTTATTGCTGATTGAAGCCAGTGCATGTGGTGGGTTAGCCGGAAAGCTGAAATCCACCTGCATTACAAACTACACAACTGAGCCATCTTGGTAAGATGGGCAGTGTGGGCCCCTACCCTTACAGATAATGTGTGGTTTTCCTTGGTAGGAAAGGAAGCCGGACTCCACAGAAAAAGTATGACTTTACTTGAGCTGGCCCAGGCAGCCATCACAAATTTTCCAAATGGCTAAGCTACTCCCTTCTGTGGCAGAGTCAAGGCAGCTGCATCCAGGCTGCACAGCGTTAAAGAGCTCTTTCTTGTTGTTTACAAAGAGGCCAGCAACACTGCAAAAATGAAAAATGAAGAGACCTAATGGATTGCAGCAAAAGCCTAAAGGCCCTGGGAAGCACTGGCACTAAGTGTGGAGACTTCACATGAGAGTGGGCAGCAGCAGCTCAGGAGAGCGGAGCTCACAGCGCGGCAACGGTTTAGTGGAAAGACAGGTGAGAGCTGTGGCTTCCTCTAGAACACAGAATCGTGCAAAACTTAGCAGAAACCAGGCCTACATGCAAAGGTTTTTTTCGAAATTTAAAACTTAAGGAATGCCGTGACTTGGTATGTACAAAACAGATTAGTATGCGTGTATGTGTATATGCATAATTCAACCTCGTGTGTCTGTGTGGGTTCCCATACTCCTTTGTCCCAGGCACTACGGAGAACAGTGTTTTTCCTAAAGAAGAGTTCTTTAAGCTTGACTGGCCCTCTGTACTATTTTGTTCTGGCTACCATTATACCACATTCCCCAAGTCACAATGCAGCAGAAAGTAAAATCCAAGCGACCAAATAAAGAGAGATTTATACTCTAAAAATCTGGCTCAGGACTTTTGTCTGACAGTGACTAACTTCCTCACTGAAAACTCTTCTGGGGAAAGTTCCCACTGATCCGTTTCAGTGCCAGGGTTTCAGGGGCCGCGGAAGTCCTAGAAAGGCAGACAGGGCTCCTTCTGCTGAACAGATAGCTCTGCCTGGTTAAAAGAGCTTGAAACGCTCTCCGCCTATCAACCGCCCCCGAAGTTATATCCTTTATCAGATTTTAAAGTTACTCCAAGCTTCCTTGTGGTTCCAAGTTCCTCTGCGGGGTTAGCTTCACAGGGCTGCCCTCTCCTCACAGCGTTTGACGTCATCTGGACTTTGCAAACTGTGTGTTTCAGCCCTTGCTCAGGCTTCCCAGCTGCTATTAAAGTTATACTGCATTCGGTTAAGTGTGGAGGCTGGCACCAGAGAGGATCCATAATGGTGATTATCATGCAAATCAGCCTCCCGCAAGTCAGGCTCCTCCGTGGAGGCCTTGCAGCTTGGCTTCCCCCAGTGCGGCCCCATTGTCCCCAGGATAAAGCTAACCGCTAGGCTGCTGACATAGGACCGCACCGAGATGGGTTCTCCTGACAGAGATTAGTGGGCAGCGATGAATCTTTCACTTGGGGTAGAAATATGATTTTATTTAAGAAAATAACCATCCATAATTGGGCTTCTGTCGCTTTAAATTTTAATGGGGAGAGTACTGTGGAGGCTGTGGAACTTTAAATTACGGCTTTCAGAAGCGTCTCACTGAATCTTTCAATTATTCTCTGTAAGTACTTTCTCAAAGCATGTGCCACCATGACATTGATATCACAATTCAAATCTAAATTCAAAACTGACTGCAAGGCTATGAGCTATGTGCTGGCGTGCAGGCTGACTCGTTTTATCTCTGAACATCTGACGAGGCGAATCTAGAGGAGCTCTCCCAGAGCCCAGCCAGCTGTTTGCCAAATATTCAAATACCCTGGCACGCAGGAGAGCTGTTCACATTTCCCCACATCAAAATTAACGACGACCCCCTATTTCCCCATTAGTTTCTGGCTCACCTACATCCTTTCTGGCAGGCCCGCCTGCCTCACTCTGCTAAGTGCAGTTCAATGCTCGCTCACCTCTAGGTTCCTGACTCCAGCCATGGACCCAGTGTGTGCTGCGGGATGTCAGCCAGTTCAGACAAAACCACGGGAAGCAGTTTCTAGCCTGTGTTTCCTTGAAGTGGATCTGAAAGGGTGGCTGGGCCGATACTTGCTGCAGTCTGAGTATAAAGACAGGGAGTACATGGCTCTCCTTAAAATGCATCATTAAGCTGGAGCAGAAAATGGACCTGGAAAGACCACAGCAGAGCAAAGCAGAAGGCTTTCCTTTCTTCTCCTTTGGTGTCTTAACTTCCTTGTTACATACCCATTTTCTGTCATTTTCGTTCATCGTTTTAGTATCTGCATATTAAAGCAAGCCAACAAAATGAATCCATTTAATTATTTATAGGTCTAACTGTAGACTTTCAATTATTTCAAAATGTGTCCCTGACTTCAGCCTATGCAACTGTATGTTTACAACTGTAAACAACTAAATCCAGCTGCCCTCCTGAGTTCAACGAAAGACACTCCATCTCCTCCCTCACATGTTAAAGGTCCGAAGCAATTTTCCTCAGCAAGCCTCCCTAGCGACAACTGGGAGGATACTGCAGATTTTAAAGCATGCTGCACTTAAAGCAGAGCAGGACCAAGGTGCCATTGATGCCGGACAATATAGCCTCCACCCTTACGACTGCTTACATTTCCTGAAACTGGACATCAAATCCAGGGGGAATTGGGACGGACACTTTTTTGATTCCTTCTTGGAAAGCAACTTCTTGACATGTTCATTTCCTGCAATATGTTTATACTCGGACGGAAGCGGCGCAGCAGGAATGCTTTCAGGGCACATCGAGGGGGAAGCCGCTCTCACAGGAGCCTTGAATGCCAGATGTCAAATGAACCAACTTGTGTTACAGAGAATTCTCCTCCGTGCAAGATACGAGGGACATCAAAATATGTCTGAGGAGAATTCCTGAGATGGGCCCTTTTCTTAGCTTATGTATAACCAGGTAGGGAGTCATTTATTTTAAAAAATAATATTGACAACAGAAGAAGTGGCACATAAAAGCATAAAAATTAGCTGAGAACCAGAAAGACTTGATGGGATTCCAATTCTGCCAGGGATACCAACATTTCCTGAGAACAGGTGCCTGTGTAGCTTCCCACTCAGATCAGGCTAGCACACAAAGGTGATTTCGAAAATACCAACTAACCATGGAGAGAAAGGAAAGTTGCTAAGCCTTGCATTGGTTTCCAAGACCCAAGCGCTACTGTTACAGTTCTGCTGTGTTTGAATAGTTAAGGCTGGAAGTGTTTCCAACACAGAAATTGTTTACTTAAACCTGTGCTGTGCTCTTGTCTGCTATGTAATAGATCTCAATGAGACAGCTTTGGTTGAGCAATAGTCCTCACACTGCAGGATTTCTATGCAGACAGCAGGGCTCTCACAGAAAGGTTTTCTGCCTTGCTAAGGTTCCTTCCCCTCTACAGCTCTACACAACTTCACTCCTCCCAGAAAAATCTACCTGTCAAACTTTGTTCTTTACTTGTTGTTTTTTGTTAATTCCTCTTCCTCATTTCTACCCTCATTGAACTCTAAATCAAAACAGGGTAAGAGGGAGCATCAGAGTCACCTGGAGGAAATTGCATAAACCTCCATTTCAGTTAGGGAAACATTAACACATTTTCCACTCACTCGTCATTTCTGACTGGAAGGAACCGTCTTTCTTCAGAGATGGGAAAGAGAGCTGAAGATGTTTATACTCACTTCCTCTAGCCGGTATCTCTTGCACCTAATACTTACCTACCTGTATATGGATGACTTCAAAAATAATATTTGAACCCAGACCCACAAATCCAAATGCCTGTTTACAGATGGCCTACTATCTCAGACTCAACGAATAAAACATCAAAAGCATCATGCTCACTTTTACCTTTTTTCCTTTTCTAAAGAAGACCTGTGTCCACTCAGTGGCCTCTGGCAGTGAACCTGGCTGTCTCAGCTGTATTTCTAAGTCTCCCACTCCTTAACACCCCCCATTCCCACCCCACATCTATCAAATCTGTCACCACATCCTTTTCCTTCTTCCTCAGGGATACAGCTTAAATCTCTTGATCTACGACATACCATATCCCACCTGAGACTCTAGAGTAGCTTTCACTTGAAGCCTATTGTCCACACACACGTGACTCATCCAGGAATACACTGCTCATAATATACAAGGCTATTTTCATAACAAACAGATCAGCTTTAAAATATTTATATATGTAATAGATTTAGGAAAACAGTTTAGAAAAACATCTAAGTGATGCCAAATTAACATTAAATTTTCTTTAAAAATAAATCTAAGTATAAAAATTATACAATTTGAAGAAAAATCTTTTAGATAGTATGAGGATGTTTCATAAGAAAAGAGAAGTAGTATATGACTCAATGAAGTTTGTGGAGCTTGGTATTACAAAACAGACTCAAACTCCTCAAAACGACGATGGACTGCTTCACATCCTCCTGTCGTCTGCCACCCCCTTCCCATATTCCTGTCATTGACACATACCATCTATGTATAGCTTCCTCTATAAGAAGGACACCAAACCTAACTGTTAAAATGACATTTCATTTAGTTCAAAATTCTGTGGATGAGCTAGGTCGTTCCTTCTGGACGAATGTCTGATTCTCCCTGGATTCCCCCACTGTTCCTGACACAAGAGTGGCTCACAAGCTAACTAGGTGAGTTTCTAAGACTGGGAGAAGGGCCTCAGTTTCCCTCTGGGTAGCAAATCATCCCCTAGCTCCTTCCAAAGGTAGCCTCAGAGTTCCCATCACAGAATCACCAGATCACAAGTGCTCTTTCATTCATGTTTGCTAACTTCAATTGACAAAAACATGTTACAAGATCAACTCAGGCCAGCAATGGGAAGAGTGACTGTCTCATAATAGAAGGATCTGCCATGTGACACTTCTGAAGACCCAAGATTGCTAGTCTGCCATTCATATCCCAAGTTTCTCCCCTAAACATTCCAGGCGCATTCACATGCTTAGTCATGCTCTTCGCTTCTGGACTGAACTCCTTAGCCTTCTGAAAAACTAGTTTTCTCGGTCATGTTTTATTTAATATAGTGTGTTAGAAAGTCCAGTTTTAACCTTCATCATGAAACAGCTATCTTTAGCACTATTTTGCTACCTCTCCATAACTCATTCCTTTTTGTTTATATATTAGCATTATTACTTATTTTTCAAATTCTCCTATTGTTTGAAAGCTTCATACACTTATATAAGACATTTTACTAATTCCATGCCCTATTCTCTTTCACATCCCTTGTCTTCCCACCAGAACCCCTCTTCTCAACAAGTGCCCCTCCTCATGCCTGTTGTATTTCAAGGTTCTGATCCAGTACATTTGTCTCTGACATCTTCATTCAAAGAAAAAAAAATCAATCTTTTTCTCATATACTCCCTTGATCTGTTGTGAATGCCTCTACTTTATCATTTGGGGAATTGTATTATAATTACTTATTGTGAACCTAAAAAGACTACCTTTGTTCCATACCAAGCATTCAATAAATATTCTGTAAGTTAAATTTAATTGAAAAATTCAAAACAAAGAGAAAAGCCTCACTGAAACAAACCTAGACCACGAGATTGAAGGTGCAGCTGCACAGGAGCAGCCTCGTGAATGGAGAGAACCAAAGAGATCCATTTCAATTCAGTTGAAGGGCACCAGGCAGAGATAAGCTTTAAATCAAAAGCATTTTCCTGTGGGACTGGCATAGCCTGAACTTCCAGCATATATTTTTACAAGATCTGGAATGTCCTTGTATAGTTCTGGAGTCACTAGGAGTCAAAATGCAGCTACCTGCATGCCCTGACCATTTACTTAACAAATTTCTTAACCTCATTTTGGTCACTGATACACAGCAGTTTCTGTGAAAATGATATATATAATATACCTAGCACTGTGTGTGCCATACCTCTAGCATACATCAAACCCGAGGAACAGTGACCTCAAGCTTTTTTTCCTATCTGATAAGAGCAGAGAAGGAGCAAGGAGAGTGAAAAGGTAAATCAGTGTGAGCGGTAGATAACGTCACAATTGTGCAGAGAGTCAGGCCTGGGCCTGTGGATTAGATACCAGTTTCCAAAGACCCTCCCCTTCTGAGGTATTCAGTGGCTATTTCTAATAGCATAGGACTTGGGAAACTGCATAATTTTGCTAAGCATCAATGAGTATAAAATCAATATTTATACTTGAACTTATGCAAGATTACTGGGGAGTTAGTTTTAAAATGAGGTTAAAACATTGATCTTTTTAATATACAAAATCTTACTTTTATCTCTCCTGAATGTAAGTGGAAATCATATTGACAAGCAAGGTTATTTCTTCATACATAAGAAAAAATTATTGAGAAAAAATGAGTAAGTGCTAGGCACGATAGTTCAAACATGCAATTCCTGAACTTCTCTAAGCTAAGACAGAAGGGATGAACAACTCATGGCCAACCTATGCTGCACAGTGAGTTCAAGTCCAGAGTTGTCACTCAGTGGTAGAATTTTTGCCTAATATACATGAGGTCCTGGGTCTCCAGTACCAAAAGAAGAAAGAAGGAAGGGAGGGAGAGAGAAAGGAAAAGAAGAAAGAAAAAAGAAAGGAGGGAAGGAAGGAAGGAAGAAAGAAAGAAAGAAAGAAAGAAAGAAAGAAA
>LOEQ01003386.1:42407-61976 GCA_001685075.1 Bramus lutescens
GTGTGTTTGGTTTGAATAGTTTCACTGCCTGGGAGGGGAGTTCAGTGGGAGGACTTAACCTTGAGCTTGACTGTAGCTAAAGCTCCTGACCTTTGACACATTTGTGAAGAAAGAAAGCTTTCACTGTTATTCAGTTTACCACTTACCTGAAACACCATGATTCCTTCCCCAGACCTCTGCTAACCTATGTTATTAGTATATCCAGACTATGCATTCACTTGTCTGAAATAATGAGTAACTCTTTCACTGCATTCTGCAACCTGAAGAACATTTTGCTGTTGTCTGATCCAGTAGAAGGAAGGCTGATACGTTGAGATGTTCAAGCTGCAGCATGCCTTCCATGATTGGCTACAGGTGTTTTATTGAGTTATTTGTTTTCTCTAAAACTCAGTTTCCTTCCATATAAAATCAATTAGTTGATTGTACTAGTTCACAGTTTTGTGCATTTTTAATCATGTCTTTCTCTTCCCAGGCTTCTCAGACGATATAGCATTGCTCTGGGACTAGATACTCTCCCAAGACATCTTACAGTGAGACTTCCTTTCTTCTTTAAGGAGTTAATGATCACTCAAGATTCCAAGAACATTCTAATGAATGTGCTTGAGCCAACAGGAAGCCAAGCTATTAGAATATTCTCTTCCATGAGGCCATTTGGGTGGCCTGAAATAAAAATACTCTCCATTATCCAATTTATTTGGTGCTTGTGATTTACTAAATGTAGTTCATAAATTATTAATATCTTGGTTTTGTTTTGTGTTGCTTTTTTTAGACAGTGTCTTGCCATGTAGCCCCAGATAGCCTGAAATTCACTCTGTAGACTAAGCTGACATTGAATTCTTGGGTGAGCCTCCCTACCCAGCCCTCACAATGCTAAGATTATAGGTGTGTGCCACCATACCAAAATCATGTTTTATTAATAATAATGTTTTATTGGTGAGTATAGTTAACCAGTTTCTATTTTTCTTAAAATTTGTGCCATTTTCTCCAGTGTCATTCAATGCATCCATCAGGAGAAGAGAACAGTCTAAGGTAGTCATTCACTCTAGAATTCAGCTTCTTCCGTTTGATGATGGTGATGCTATAGGCTGAATTCTATCTGCCAGTTCCTTTCTTAGAATGACTTGTAGTCCCACACTGGACTGCAGCTTAAGCTACCATGCGCAGGGCTCTGGCCCAGGAGAAGACAGAAGAGAAGTTTGGGTCTGAAAAGTCATCTTGAAGATGTGAATTAATAAGGTCTTAGGGGATCAAGAATAGGTCTCTCTGTTTGGTAAGGTATCTGCAGAACTTTTGTCCTAAGGGAGGGACAATCCTGAAGTCTTGGGTTGAGACTTGAGTTCAAAAGAATTGGCCACTGAATATAGCTGTGGGAGCCTCCACTAGGCATTTTTTAACTTATCTAAGTTTTCATGAAAAAAACTAATTCTGAGTTCTTAACAGTTGATGTAACTAATTGACTTCTAGGATATAAATTTCCCACAAATTGGAAATGATTACCAGAGTATTGGGAAGCACTTTTCTGTTGAAATCTTTTTCTCTGGGGGTTTGGATTATTTCTGCAAATCTAGACACAGACTATGAACTGTGACTGATGTGGTGATAAGCTGTCAAAAAATGCTCAACAGTAGTCTTTCTATGGTGCCACAAATCACCAGTGGCTCTGAACTCTGAGTTCTGTGCTATCCTTTCATCCACAAGGAATAAAAATAAGCAGAATAGGGTTGGATCTGGGTATGTAGCTCAATTCGTAGTTTATATAAAGACCTGGGGAACGAATAGAATGGGATTCCAGCACTCAGGAGGCAGGGGCAGGAGGATGAGAAGTTAAAATTATCCTCAGCTACATAGTGAATTCAAGGCCATCCTGGGCTACATTACATCCTGCCTTAAAAAGAAACAACACAAACAAACAAGCTAAAAGAAACAACAAAAAGCCACATAGACTCCTCAATAATAACAGAAGAAAAGGAGAAATGATTCTGGATGCCCCAAATCTGCAATAGATTTTTCAAATTTTTCACCTATAACAATTTCAAGAGGGGAAAGTTTCACTTTATTTTACCTGCTGCCTACTACAAAAGTGAGATCCAAGCCAGAATACTAGCGAACAGTGTGATACAAGCTACTACTCACCTTGCTAAGATCCAGAGTTTTGAGAAACCAAACCCAGAGGACACAGTCTTGCTAAAGATGCACCCTTCTGGTAGAAAAGATAAGGTATTCTGGGACATATGTGCTGATATAAAGCAATACATGCCCTTCCCTGACTGCTAGCTGTGGCATGGTCTTAGGAGAAGGGAGATGACCAGTTCTAACTCGGTACCAGCTCCTTTTCACCCAGAAGCCAAATGGGTGTCTTGGCTTTTCTTCAAAGTGTCTAGTAAAGTGTTTCTAAAGCTGCACTGCCATCTTCTCACCCAGAACCCACATTCTGGAATGGTGGGGAGTGATCTCACCTAACAGCTGGAGGGTCCTCAGTAATAAACAATAAGTGCAGCTCAATCTTTTCTGTTGCTCATGCAATTTGCCTTTTCTGCTCCATGATGGGACTGAATGTGGAATTCAGATCGGAACACTCCTGGATGCAGGCCTGCATGAAAAGGGCTGAGGCTGGCTAGCACAGGCATCATGTNNTGTGAAAAGCATGATCCCCCCCCCGTGCTGCTAATCATCCTGCAGTGGTTGGACTATGGGCTCTCTCGCTGCCTTTTGTTTTGATTCAGCACTGCCAGTTCTCCTGTCACCGTTCTACTCTGCTGCCTTTGGACCCAAATCTCAAAAGAAACACTTAAATTTTGAAAGGGAGCCCATTTTTAGAATTGGGGCAGGGGAGGGGATCACAGAAATGTATCAAGTCTAATGTGTCCAACTGAGTTTTAAAGATAAATTGGAAATTTATTAAGGATTTGGTTTCTTTGATTCATCATGTTTGTTTCAGGAATGTGTGCACCTACATTTGTTACCTAAAGTTGAGCTTGGGTATATTTTTCACCTGGGGGTTTGATCACTTTTCAAGTAAGTCAGGAAGGCAATTTCAAACCCATTTCTGGGGGAATGGGAGAAACGAAACTTTCTCTTTCTGAAACAGAGCTGTTTAAAAAAAAAGAAAGAAAGGGGCCAAGTTTAACAACAAAAATATTCTTTTCAGCTTTTTTGTGTGGCTTTTTATTTATTTTACCTATGAATGAAAATATGGAAGGAGACTCCAGGTTTCAGCCTCTTGTAGCTTTACTGTGCTAAAGAAAGAGCATTCCTTAGCATTTTCTAACAGTTGGTCCACTTTTGGTCTTAACCTGCTGCCCTCTCAATTATAAAGGATACTGCAATCAGTTGGATCATGGCTTAAAAGAAAAAGTTGGGATATAGCCAGACCTTGGAAGAGAGCAAATTGTTTGAATGAGCCTTAGCTTTTGTGGAAAAAAAGAAAATCTTATACCACGCTACCAGCCAGCATTCATGTCCAGATTTTGTCACGAGGATGAAATGGACCTCCATTGGATGAAATCCTGATTCTAAGTACTCAGGATGGCTTGCCAACTGAACTAGCCCATTCTTTGAATCTTCTGAGTCAGCATGCCTTCTAACAGGAAAGTCATTGTTCCAGATTGTAAACGTCTTCTAGGCTTCTAGATCCAAACAGCTGAAAATGGTCCAGGGAGTAGGACACTTAGTAATATATACCTAAGTACTAGGCTCATAGACACTCCCATGAAGGACACAGAGCGAACACACCAAGCAGAGCCTTGCTAGAGATGTGAGAAGGCAGCTTTGAAAATGTGAGGGCAGACAATGCCACCAGCACAAAGGCGCATTCTTCCTCAAAGACTGAAAATGTGTGTGTGTGTGTGTGTGTGTGTGTGTGTGTATGTGTGTGTGTGTCAGGGGTGAATTTCACCAGACAACTTGTATAGTCTAGCCAGTAGGCATTCATTCCAGTCCCAGCCTCCCCTGCATATTGCCCACACATGGGACTTTCTAAAGCATTTCTCAGCCTTTACTTTCTCCTGAAATCAGAAAAGTTCATGGTTGTTGACCTGATGGGTGAGGAGTGGGTACTACCAGCTGGAATGCTGCCACTGGCAGGGGCAGACAGGAAAACAGAAATGCTCTTAATGTCCTCCCAAAGAAAACCTTTGATGGGACAAAAGAGTGGTTGTATTTTTACCCTCTCTCTTCATGCTGCCAGGCTTCTTTAAATAGATCCTCTAGCCTAGGGACTTGTATGGAATAATTCATATTAAAACCCAAGAACTGGCAGTGAAGGATAGAAGGTTGCTCCTCTCTCTCTCTCTCTCTCTCTCTCTCTCTCTCTCTCTCTCTCCTCTTGTCAAGTTTGAGGAGCCCAAAAACATGTGCAAGTTGGAGGACTCCTTTCTTTAGTTTTTCAAGACAGAGTTTCTCTGTGTAACAGCTCAGGCTGCCCTAGAATTCACTTTAGACCAGGCTATACTGGAACTCATAGAGATCTGCCTGCCTCTGCCTCCTAAGTGCTAGTATTGAAGGCATGCGCTACCACTACCCAGCTGAAGGACTCCATTTAAGAAAGAAGTTCAGTGCCACAAATATAAATGTTCTCTATCATTGCTGGGTAGGGTATCTCAGTGGTTGAGACCTTTGCCTAACATGCCTTGAATCTTTTAAAAATGATCACAATGACAGGGCTCTGTGCCTCAGTTACCTACTCTGATCTGATAGTATCTGTGCTCTCTCCACTTGTTAGACAAAGTGGGTGAATTCAGAAGCTCCATGTGTCATGCACATGAATGTTTGGCCAAACTCTGTGGTTTAGGAAACATGCTTTGCTGGAGATAGGAAATACTTACGAGATCAACCACGGGAGGCATGACCTGGTGTCCCCCATCCTCTCAATTCATACCAGCATAGGCCATGCTTGCTTCTACAGAGGGCAATCATGGGCTTCTTGGCACAGTCCCAGATGCCCAGTGTCTAGAAGCTATTTGTGGGCTATTGCCACCTTTCTTGTAAGAACCCTGAGCAAACTTTCTTGTTGAGGAAAGTGCCAGTCTGTCTTGATCCCTGCTAACCTATGTCAATCTGTCTGGAGTAAAAGCAGAGGCTTACCTCGTTGTTTTTGCCTATTATAGCATACACACCTGAATTTATGTTAACTGGATCTATGGGAAAGTCTACTTTATGCCCTACCATTCATTGAGCACATATGAAAGGCTCATCCCAAAGATGTACTCTTGTATGAGACTATTAACTTGACACTGTAGGATAGGCATATTACTGTTACAGTGTTTGGAGAAGGGAGTGGAGTCTCAAAGTAGCTGTGAACTTCAGTCCTGCCATGCATCTAACACACAGCTGGTTAGGGAACCTATCTCTGATGCATCGTTCCAAAGCCTAACCTGGTCCTGTGTTGCAATAAGGCCGCTTGTTTGTTTCCCGAATGCTCAGCCCAGAAATGATCACACAGAAATCATATTATTTGCAATACTGTTCGGCCAATAGCCTAAGCATATTTCTGGCTAACTCATATCCTAAACTAACCCATCTCTATTCATCTGTATATCGCTATGTGGTTGTGGCTTACCAGCTAAAGTTCCAGTGTCCATCTACATGGCTTCCCTCTAACTCCACCCTTCTTTTTCCCAGCATTCAGTTTAGTTTTCCCTGCCTAGCTGTTTCCTTATAGCTCTGCTATAGACCCAAAGCAGTTCCTTTATTAACCAATGGTAATCACAGCATACAGAGAGCAATCCCACATCAGTTCTGTCTCCAAGTAGAGAAGAGAGGCAAGCCTAGGTTTTAGAAAAAGAAAGCTCTTGGCTTTGGGGCATGATCTGCTGGTCTTCACTGTGCATTTGTGGGTGAATTGTTTTTAGATCTAGCCCTAGAACAAGAAACAACAGGGCACAGCAGGTCTTATTTCTCACGATCAAGGAGCCAATTGAAGGATATAATTATCTAACTGGTACACTATAAAATGTTAATGTGTATATTATCTGTATACATAACCTATCCATCGTTATTTTGGATCTTTGCTGTCTACTGGTTATTCAGCCATAAACATTCAATACATGAATACAATGGGAACTCATGTGGGGTCAAGATTGGGAACATTGGCAGACGCTGTAAAAAAAAAAAGCAAATGGAAACAAGTCAAGTGAACTCAGCATTCTCTTACTTAGTTTTAACATCTTTGATAATAAGCTGTCCAGGGAAATACTCATTCACATACATGTCGACTCATCATCACACCACACACACCAGACATGATTCTCAGATCTAAGCGTGAGCAGGGTACCAGGCAGAGCTTTCGATGACTCTCAGGACTTCCTTTCCAATTGTCACTGACATCACAGCAGCAGATTAAGTTTTGAATTGATCAGTCTTGGGTGTATCTTGGAGCTAAAAAGCGGAGAACAGTATCTCTTCCCTTCTCACCTCTCTAATGTAACTTTCAGGTACAAATATAGATGGAAGTGCTGTTGCTGCTAACATGACACACTTTCACAGAGGCTAAGATTAGACTCTTTCAGGAGAGGAACTCGCAAGGCTGTGCTCCAGCCTGGGAGCCCCCGCTCTGCCTTTCCATACACTAAAATAAAATCCACTAAGATACCCAAGTTTGCTAATTACCTACTATGTGCTACAGGTGAGTCAGGGAGATATCATGGCAACATCCCCCCTTAATGTGTTTTTGACATTTTGGAGAAGGAAGGCATCTGTAGAGGAAATTTTACCAATCAGTCAGCCTGTGCCCCAGAATCTGGACTGGGAAAGTTACAGAACCACTGGGCTGCAATGGAGGAATTTACTAGAACAGTAGGATTGGACTCATTAGACTCAGAGCAATCAAACCCAAGCCTGCAAAGCTTTATCTGGGAGTGACTCACTTTTCTGCATTCTAATGTTGGTTTACCTTTAGCTTTCTCTAATTCTCAGGTCACACGTCCTGGGCTTGCCAACTAGAGCCATGAAGTGACTCCGGCTCAGGAGCAAAGATGAGCATGCGCTGCCATTTCTGAGCCTGAATGCCAAACTTAGGGTTTATTACCCAGTTTTATTTCACGTCCAGCCCTGAGCTGACATGATCACCACTAGGGGAACAGTCGCTGTGACCATGTATGCCAGGCGAAGCCAGGCTGTGTCCAGAAGGGACGTTTCAGAGGTCAGTTTGTCCTCTTCACACTAGCAATATGGTTTCTCTAATGATTAGATCTCTACATCTTATTCGTGTGTATTATAATGAAGTGGGTGAATTAGAAGGGGGCCACATCACATTCTATCAACTGAACAAAGATCTCATCTCAATATGGAAGATGTAGATACGGTTAATGACATAAGGCAAGGCTATGTGTACCAAAGAGCAGGGCAATGCTATTCATGTGAAATTGGCATGGCGACAAACTGTTGTGCAATTCGCCCTCTTCCCAACTAAGGTGCCTCTCTTGAACTGATGGAAGCTGTTTGATAAGCATACTTCCTTCAAGATGGTTGAACTCAGTTGGGGGTCTCTTTAT
The DNA here is from genome assembly GCA_001685075.1 of Bramus lutescens. NCBI lineage: Eukaryota > Metazoa > Chordata > Mammalia > Rodentia > Cricetidae > Bramus > Bramus lutescens. Next base: position 49,898 of record LOEQ01003386.1, read on the forward strand.
TAAACTAAAATTTCAACCTTAGCTGTGACTCCAGCTGCCTTATAAATTCCATGTTGATATGGCGCTCCACTGGATACCAAATATTGCAGGTGAATCTCTGACTCCAAATCCTCAGTCATGATGTATGAATAATTAGCATCTGATAAAAGCAGAATTGAAAAGACTCTCATTAGAAGATACAATACTGGAGACACAATTCCACCGCAGCTTCTCGAATACTCAAATAGGACTCAAATTTTCTTTTTTCTAAATCTCTCTGATTCCTAGTTTTTTCTACACTTGATTATAATGGGAAGGTTAAGTCATAGATCAAATACTTTGCCTTCCAGAAAAAAAAAATAGATGCCAGCTCCAAACTCCTGTACATCCTAAATCCTACCTGGAGGCTCTCCTTCCAGCTAAGACACCAGGCATGAGAGGCTTGGGCCTGCATGAGTGTTTCAACTTAAGTATGGTTTAAGATACATCTTCTGAGACACAAATATATTTAAGAAAAGTTCTCCTGGGCATACATTGAACATAAGGTGAGAGTTTTTCCAAATCCCACATTATTTATAAGAAAAGTTTCTCTGCTTTTTATTATTATTTTATTATATATTTTATATATTATATATATTTTAGCTCACAGAAATAATATTGAGTACATGATAGGAAATTTTCTCATTTGAACTCAAAGCAGTAACCATAAACTGTTTGGAGGGGAGACCAGTATGATTTTATTATCAATAATGCTTAAGGGCTATATAACAAATAAAGTTAGGCAGTAGACTGTTAAATCATAAAATAATGCCATTAACCACATAGAAGTTTCTTAGAGATAGTCAGGTTCATTCAGACATTTACATATTCTGAGTAGTCTTGTAAGACAGTCACTGCGTTTCCTTCATGGTACAAGACGGCTGCCACAGATTTAAACAAGGTGGCCACTGTTGACTTAGACAAGACTTCTGCAAGTTCCAGTTAGCACAGGCAAAGAGGCATGTGGCCCAAGAGCGGAGCTTGATCACTCCATGGAGGCATCCTGTACAAGCATTCTTTTGTCCAGAAGCCCTGCCAATAAACCTACCCTGGAATCATTTTGATCAACTCAGGTCACAAGGATAAGACCGGCTTCAAAGGATTCTAGGATGAGAAGTGTTTGTATGGCTTGGGATCAGGCTTAAGAACTAAAAGGGCTGAGAATGAGTGATCAAAAAGTCAATCAAAAATCAGAAGCAATGATTAAAGAATAGCCAGGCACCTAGACACCAGGGAGATCTTCTTCAGGGAGGAAACTGGCAATTATCTTCACTGTGTCACATTTCAGACCCTTGGCCACTTGGGACTGAGAGACTAAATTTCACATTTTTATTCAAATTTATTTAAATTGAATTAATTTAAATGTAAACAGGCACATGAGGATTTGACTGCCATTGGGCCACTGTGAAGCTAGATAGTATCTTCTTGGCAATGTCTTCCTGGAGGTCAGAGACGAAACGGAGAACTAGAGCCTGTGAGCACACAGCCTTTGTGGGAACTGGGAACTTAAAATGGATCGGAAGGAGAGTGGACTTGCTCTATCACAGGGAACCAGAAGCCTAGGATAGTGGTGCAGTGTTTAATCTCAGCACTTGGAAGGTTGAGGCAAGAGGATCATAACTTCAAGACCAGCATGTCCTACATAGCAAGAAAGGCCCCATCTGAAACGTTAAGCTAAAATAAAATTTAAAGACAGAAAAGGAAAGGAAATCAAAGGGGGGAAAGTAGGTATTCTTATTTAGGGAGAGCTATTTAGCCCAGGCTTGCAGAAGTTGTCTTTTTGTGTGTGTGTGGAAGAATGAGCAAAAGCTGAAAAGTAGGTACAAGTCAGGAAGCAGGAATTGTTTAATGTCAGCTTAGACAACCAGCAACTTGAAGAATTGAACATGGAGTAAACTAGGAAAGGACACTCAGGAAAGGGATTAACCCTTTGAAGAGCCCAGGCCCTCCCCCATTCCCTCCCCCTTTNCAGCCACAATAGGCTGCAAAAAAAACCCAACAAAAATGTACACCCCCCCACCCACACACACGCACACCTTGCCTGAATGACTGAGAAGAAACTGCTAGAATCCTATGGTAAGGAACCCATCAGAAGTTAGCTGGCAGGCTCTGGATTACTGATCAGGGTGGAATGCAGTAACCCTCTCCCCCGGCCCCTGGCCTCCACAGATGAGCAACATTTCAGCAGCTGCAATGGATCCATCAGTGCAGGACAGGTTCCCCCAGCCTGGAGGTCTCCAATCCTGAGACTGTACCCCAGACTCCCGATCCCCCCCTTACTCGACCTCCAATAAATGCCCTGCCCCACTGCAGCCTCAGGTTTCCCCTATTTCACCATCTGTGTCATTAGGAGTGCCCGAGTTAACTTGTAATTAAAAAGATTGTTTTGCATCAGATTTGGTCTCTTTGGTGGTTTGAGGGGGAGGGGTCCAGACTCTGGGCACAACACCTGTAATTCTGTAATTGAGGGCGAGGTAGGCGAAGTCAAGGACCTTGGCTTTGATTGGATTGTTCACGCTGCTGTACTCATGAAACAAGGTGCCTGTGTTCTCCTAAGTTAGCAGACTGTCCTGCATGAACTAGGTAGGAGTGTTTATGAAAAAGGTTAGGGCACAGGGTGAAATATTTTAGGTGAGTAATTAGAAAATGATTAGAGACAGCTGAAAGTAAATTTTTCTTTCTAATTTTGAAAATAGTGATGCCCAAAATAAAAATAGCATCATGAGGGGTTGGAGGGAAGTCTCTGCGGTTTTAGAGCACTGCCTGCTCTTCCAGAGGATCCAGGTTCAATTCCCAGTACCCATGTGGCAGCTCACAACTGTCTGTAATTCCAGGGGATCCAGCATTCTCACACAGACGTGCATGCAGGCAAAACACCAATGCACAGAAAGTAAAAATAAACAAATTAGCAGGTGGTGGAGGCACACGCCTTTAATCCTGGCACTCGGGAGGCAGAGGTAGGCAGATCGCCGTGAGTTAGAGGCCAGCCTGGTCTATGAAGCAAGTTCCAGGATAACCAGAGTTGTTAAGTGAAAAAATCTTGAAATAACCAAACAAAACAAAACAAAAAAGAAAGAAAAAGAAAAATAAACAAATTATTTAAAAAAAGTAGTTAGGTGAAGTAATTATGAGGTGACATAGTCAAAGACTTGGAGTTCAGTTCTAAGAGGTGTTCCGTTTCACCTGTCCATGGCTCTGGTACTCCCTCCATTACATGGTTCTCTCCACACATACTGAGTATGCTTAATAATCATGCAATTTTCCCAGCCAATGAGACATTAATACTGTGCAGGTGAAGGCTTGAAATTGAGGCTTGGCCTCTTGGAATCAGGTTACCCTGGGAGGCAGCTCAGCTAGACTATTGTTGGCTATGGGCAGAGGCAGAGGAGGAGGGGCACCTTGCATGTTGTCAGCTATGCTTAGTTGATTCAAGAATTGGTGAGGAGTAAGGATTCATCTTTGCTTTGGGCTAATATGTGTTGGACATTTGGCTGGCAGTGACAGATACTAGAAACAAAACCTACAATGATTCTCTGTGGCAGGCGTCTTTGGAGATCTGGGCTTTACATTAAACTGCATCATCAGCGTATGCTGTGGGTTGATATGACTTGAGTGTGTTCCCTGAAGGTAAAGGTTTATGTCTTGGAAGCTTGGTCCCTAAACTGGTGTTGGTGTGGTGGAAACCTTAAGTAATAGGGCCTAGAGAAAGGTGATTAGGTAATGGGACTCTCCCTTGATTAATGGATGAGTGAATGTTGGGGCTGGAGAGAGATGGCTTAGTGATAAGAAGAGGAAGGACAAAGACCCCTTCCGTATAACACATGAATAGAGAAGCAGAAGGTTTAAATGGAATAGTGCCATGAACAGAAATAGTTTAAAAAATACTCTTAGCTGAGTTCAGTGTCTTCTTTTCTGGGTCTTTCTAAATTTCTCTCCTTGAGAGAAGCAATTAGCTATGTCTCGTGGAAAGAGTCGAAGTGTGACAAGGTGAAGCCACGGTCATTAGAAGGCTCCTTGTTATCACTCGTCTTTGGAACCCTACAGACTGGAAAGCCATTGTCAGTCGCAAATTGGTCAAATCGCCAATTGTCCCAGCATTCCTGAAGCCTGTCCTATGGGTCAGGAAGAGAACAAAGCCACAGAGTTGCAGGGGTCCCTTTCTTGAATGCACAGAAACAGATCATTTGAAGATTTGGAGCTAAAGTTCTGCTGTGAAGTCTGAGCTCCAAGAGCTTTTAGTCATTGTCTCCATATAAGAGCCTAAAATTTCAAGTTACATTATTCATGTCTGTTTAATGCATAAATCACTCACTGCACTGTAACCAAAGCAGAAAAGGCAACTTTGTTCTTTTTTTCTGCCTTTCACATGTGTACACACACATGTGTATGTGTGTATGGTGTGAGCACTTGTATATATGTACAATTGGATGTATGCATGTGTACATGTGTGAGAGTCAGGATTCTCTAAAGGATAGGAGTGAGAAGGAGATGGAGGAGGAGAAAGAGGAGGAAAAGGAGGAGGGGAAGGAAGGAGATGGATGAGCTTGACTTACTGGCTGTGGTTTGGGTAGCAGTGGCCATCTGATGACAAAAAGGCCAAGAATTCAATTGTTCAGTTCAGGAGAAAGGATGCCTCTGCAGTCCTAATCTGAGACTGGAGTCCTGGAGGATTCCTGGGGAGCTGCTGAATGTCAGCCTGTGTTGAAATCCTGAAGAAGTAGGTTTTAATGCAGGTAAAGTATTGTCTTAGGAACAGTACAGATTGTCTGGTTAGTGAGAGAGAAGGCCCCTTGAGATTAACCTGGGGAAATACCTGGATATATTGAAAGGACTTGGAGCTATGGAGAGAACAGAAATTCCAACCTCCATTCATCTGGGAAGAGAGAGGAAGAAGAAAAGAGGGGGAAAGAAAAACACTGGAGAGGAAAAAAAGACCTTCTGCAGGTCTCTTGTTCTTATAGACACAAGCAAAGAAGATGTACCCCAGGGGTTCTGAAATGGGGATGCTAGCAGTCCCCTGAAACACACAAGTAAGTCAGAATCGATGGGAGACTCATCTGATGCATCTTGTAATGAACCAGACCTATGGCCTCTGAAAACATTCAACTGTATCATCTATTTCTAGATTTCTCAGCTTATAATGAATGCCATTAGCCCAAGGTCTTGAGAGTCTTGTTAAACATCATGGCCTTGCCTGCTTTCACTTAGAGCTAACAGGGTTGTCTGACGACACTTAATGTGAGTGATCTAAAGGGAAGCAGTAGTGGACCGACAGCCACTGATGATTCGTGGGTCACATGGCAGATAGACCTCATATTTTAATTACATATTCTTTCTCCAAAATCTCACAAGAGAACAACACAGGACACATATATGATTCATCAGAACAGCAGATGCTGCTGGCACCCCTCTAGTGTCTTTAGGACTTACCAAGCAAGCTACTGCACAACCATAGCAGGCATATCAGAAAAAGAAATGGAGGAAATATCTCAAAATATAAGCCAAATTAATCAAAAAATAGCCAATAAAAGAAGTAGGAATAGTTCAATCTTGGGGTGGGAAGCAAGACCTAATTTGAACAAAACAAAGAGACAGAGGGAGAGGAAATAAAGAACAAACACAACAACAACAACAAAATCTCCAAGTTAAAGTCACAACTACTCAGAACAAAGAAAGCATAAGAACAAAGGTTAAAATAAGACCCATATCAGAGTAAATGTAGTTGGGTACCACCATTTCTTCTTGGGACCAAGATGCTTATTTCCTTTTTATCAGAGCCAGGTTAATAACTGATGACCCAAAGACGACTCTCCACCCAGGTTCAGGCTCTTTTGTGGAGATCTGGTGTGGGAAGTCCTTCTGTATGTGTTGCTTTTATTGGTTAATGAATAAAGCTGTTTCAGCCAGTGGCTTACCAGACTAGAGCTAGGCAGGAAAACTAAACTGAGTGCTGTAAGAAAGGAGGTGGAGTCGGAGAGAAACCATGGAGCCTCCAGAGAAGAAAGACGTGAGCTGCCAGCTGGAACCTTGCTAGTAGGCCACAGCCATGTGGCAATACACAGATTAATAGAAATGGGTTAATTTAAAATAAAGAGTTAGACATAAGTACACTTAAACTATTGACAAAACAGTATTGCAAATAATATAGTTTCTGTGTGATTATTTCATGGCCTGAGCAGCTGGGAATGAACAGCCTTCTGCCAACAGAGATCAAGAAACAACTGTTGTCTAGTCTCTGGATTGGACATGGGTGCATGTCAAGGTCATGAAGGCCCTGTGTTTCTCCCATGGGTGCTTTTCCCTTCTGAGATTTATCATGTGATGTGGGATGTCCTTCTGTGTATGTGTTGCTTTTATTGGTTGATGAATAAAGCTGTTTCGACCAATAGCTTAGCAGAATAAAGCTAGGCAGGAAATCTGAACAGATATATATAGAGAGAGTAGGCAGAGTCAAAGAGATGCCATGTAGCTGGCAAAGGAGAAAGATGCCAGAACATTACCAGTAAGCCACAGCTTCATGGTGATGCATAGATTAATAGAAATGGGTTAATTTAAGATGTAAGGTTTAGCTAGGAATATGCTTGAGCCATTGACCAAACAGTATTATAATTAATATCATTTCTGTATGATTATTTGGGTCTGGGCAGCTGGGAAATTAAAGCACAGTGTCTGTTTCCAACCATGCAATGTGTTTCTGTTGCAGCCATAATTCAACCTAGTCCTGTTTTCGTTTTTTTTTTTAACCCATTATAAGTGTTAATGTTAAGAGGTGCACCCTTGAGTGGATATTGCATGGCCAAGACCATGGCTGGAGGCAGAACTAGAAAAGGCAATGGAAAGGGCCAATGCTATGGCGGTGTTTCAGTCACACAGAGCTGGGCTACAGTTTTCCTGTGGGTGACATCACAGACACCCTAAGACTCACACCACAAGCCATGAACAGGTGGGTGCCATGGCTGCTGGGTACAATGACATAATTCTGGAGACCCTCGCAGCTGAGGTTCTTGAGTTGGCAGGTAATGTTTCCAAGATTCTCAAAGTAAAGCACATGACTCCATGTCATTTGCAGTTTGCTATCCAAGGAGATGAAGAGTTGGAGTCACTTATCAAGGCTACCATAGCTGGGGGTGGTGAGATCCCGCACACCCCCAAATCTCTGATTGGAAAGAAGGGAGAGCAAAAAAACAGCTTAGGAAATGATTTAGCCAGCCTGTTCTTCTTCATTGTCTGTAACTGAGACAAAGGACACCAGTGGGGATGTGTGGAATCTTTAAGAACAGTTCAATGGAAAAGCACAATTTCTATAGACAAGATAAAAGAAACATTTGTATGTTTTTAGACTTGTGAAGTTTGATAAGTCCATTTCCCTGTGGCCATAGTTGTGTTTTGATTGGCTAGGTTTCTTTGTTGTGTTTTATACAGAAATAGAATTGATGAAACATTTTTTAGAATATTTTTTAAAAGTTGCCCCCTTGAAAAAAGGAAGAAAAGAAGAGGAAGGTGGGGGAAGAAAAGGAAGGAGGGTGAGGAAGAGAACACTAAGTTTGGAAATGGGGAGGCACTGGAGGGGCAGGGGGTGAGTACTATCTAAATACATTGTGTCCATGTATGGAATTATTAAGGAATACATAAAAATAAGTAAGAACTGTTCCCACTAAACTTCTATACAGCTGTCTGTGTCTGCCTCAGAATCCAAGTTAAAACCACACTGAGGTGCAGTGTTGGAAATTCCAAGCATCAAGCAACAAGAAAAGGGTTCCTAAAGCTTTCATAAAAGAAAAAAACAAACAAACAAACAAAAACAGGAAAGGAAATAACATTAGATTTTTCAACAGCAACCTTAGAAAAACACATTTTAAATAATGCGGAGAAAGTATTTCCCTCCCTAGGTTTAGATTTAGTCCTAGATTGTAGAGTTCTCTACAGAAATATGCAGTCTTCATCTGAGGTCTGAGTTTGAACTGTCCCTAAGGCCTGGGTGCTATTTTGGGGACACAGCAGAGAATTTAGAGGTAGTCTCTAATAGGGATTCTTTAGGCGTTTGGGATCATGTATGTGAATCTTTAAGGGTAGCATCTAATGGGGTATTTTTAGGCCATTGGGACCATGAATATGAATAGCATAACAAAACAGTAGACCTTCCTTCTCATTTTTACTTGTTTCTTGGTCCATAACACACTGCCTGATGTGATGGTTGCCTACCCACATGCCCAGAAGTAATAACACCAAGTAATCGTGGACTAAACTCTCCAAAGCAGTGAGCCAAAATACAGCCTCTTTATAAATTTATTATTTCAGGGTTTTACTACAATGATGGGAAGATGACTGACACATTACCGCACGAAATAGAAAGATGGACCAAAAGCATTTTCTCATAGACTAGAACTCAATGAGTCCGTGCCTTCCCTAGTCTTATCTTTAGAAGCAACTGGAAGAAGGTGAAGCAAGGAATAATGGTAATGGCCAAAGATCACTACCAAATAAAAGTGATCAGGCTATAAGAGAAGACCGAGAGGGCAGGAAACATAGGATGTTGGAAGATGGAGTGTTATCTCAAAAACTGGCAGAGCAACAGCCTAAGAATATATCTCAGACAGCTAGGGGAATAGTTTGCCTCGAATGGCATCAGAAGAATGAATGGCCCAAACCTTGAGGGCTCCAGGAACAAAGAAAATCATCTTGACTTATAATATGCTAGTAATACATAGTATCCATTAACTTCAGCATGGCTGTGTAATTATAAACAAAAGGAGGCATGATTCTGTTGAGCAGAGTCATGTTTTCATCTCTATACCAATGTCATCATTGACTCAGAGAAATGAAGTCTATGCTGAAATGTTGAGAAAAAAAAGAAAATGGCGGGAACAGTGGTAAGATGAAGCCTTATGCAGTAGACAATGAAGTCAGGGGACACCTCTGAAACAATTGAGTCAAGAGTCAACAATCTGTGTGAACTATGACACCTAGAGGAGATAAATGGAGAATTAAAGTCAAGCTACTTCTGAGGGGTAGATGAAGATTGAGTTGGTCTTGATAGCTCTTCATGAACTGCCTGATTAAACTTGTAAAGTCATGTACCTGCATCTCCTCAACAAGCCATTAAAAGTTTTATCTAATAAAAAGTTAGAAGTGATAAACAGTGTTTGCTTTGTAGTGAGGGTGGCAAGTGCAAGGAGGGAGGATGCTGGGCAGGTTGACTAGTCAGGAGAGAAAGCAGCATTGCTCCACAGAACACATAACTTGCCTTAGGACAAAGGAGTCCCAGAAATCAGTGGATTTCCTAAAACCATCATGATCCTTTCTGCTGTGGGACAATGTTCTGTCACTTGTATTTTAAATAAACACTGATTGGCCAGTAGCCAGGCGGGAAGTATAGACAGGGTGACCAGGCAGGAAGTAGTGGCAGGGCAACAAGAATTCTGGGAAGTGGGAAGTTTCAGTCTGCAGTTGTCACTCAGACAGAGAGGAAGCCAGACACAGAGAAAGCAAGATGTGACTGCCTCGCCGTAAAAGATACCAAGCCACGTGGTTAACACAGACAAGAATTATGGGCTAATATAATTTATAAGAGTTAATATGAAGCCTGAGATAATAGGCCAATCAGTTTATAATTAATGTAGGCCCTCTGTGTGTTTATTTGGGATTAAATGGATGTGGGACCAGGCAGGACAGAAACCCTGGTCAATAACTTTCTCTTTGGATTTCTTTTGTTGAGACATGGTCTCATACAGCCTAGGCTGGCATTATACTCACTTTGAGACAAGATCTTAAATTTCTGATCCTCTTGCTTTTGTCCCCCAAGTGTGAGGATTTCAGGTATGCTCCACTATGGCAGTTTTTGTTCTTTGTTTGCTTGATTGTTTGTTTATGCAGTGCTGAGACTGGAACACAAGGCCGTGTGGGCTCCAGGCAAGCACTCTAGCAGCTGAGTGCATCCCTGACCTCATTACAACCCTTTTACTCTTAGTTCCTGTGGACAGGTTTGAAGAGTGATAGCAAATCGTCTACTCTGCCCTAATGGCCTGTGCTGTGGAAGACACTGCCAACTCAGCACAGCCATGCTTCCTGCATAATGCCCATCAAGGACACAAACGCAAGGAATGACAGCATATTAAAATCCTCCAAGGAAGTCTCTGAGGCTCAGATAACTAGACAGTGACTTCTTCCCGTTCCAAAAGACCTGACGAGTTTGGCCTTCTTTTATGCAGCTTGCCTTGCTTAGCTTGAAGGCCCATGTTCCCCACATTATTTGAGTCCTTTGAGAGCAAATGCTAAGATATGAGTAATTGAGCATATGTTTATTAGGGGAAATGGAGAGGTTTAGAGAGCCATCAGACCTCATTACAAGCTCATCACCCATGAGTGGGGAGAATGTCTGAGTGTGGTCCTCATAAAAGGCTACTTTGGAGTCCTGTGCTCCCCAGCAGTGAGCCTGCCTCAGTGGTAACCATGCTCACTGGGAAATGATCTTTGGCCCAAGCACAGTGGCACATTGCCGAACCCTGCAACTGGGGGTCTTAGTGAGGTTGTACTTCCTGCAGCTGGAGGTCTGTAGCTCTGTTTTCCAGGACAGCCACGTTCCACCCAGGGAAATGGAGGGGTTGAAGAAGGTTTCAGACATGCCTATGGTGGGGCAGATATGACCATAGTGTTACAGAAGACCCAGAGAGTGTCAGGTCCAGATCTCAGGCAGCATCAGGAAGGCTGGTGTAATTGGTCATCTGCTCCTAACAGGTTCATGTGGCCTATGGGCAGATATGGGAGGGAGGGGATGGTGGAGATGTTCTTAATCTGAGCTGAGCAGTGAGATTAATGGGAGGAATCAGAATCAAGGCTTCAGGGCACAAAATTCAGTAGAGGGGTGGATGCATCTTCTAATCCCAGCTCTAGGAAGGTGGACATAGGAGGATTCTTGAGGCTGGATAGCTAGCCATTCTAGTATACATGGTGAACTTCAGACCAGTGAGAAACTCTGTTGTTGCAAAACACAAGGTGGAGGCCAGGGAGACTGCTCAATGGTTAAGAGCACTGGCTGCTTTTCAGAGGACACATGATGCCTCAAAACCATCTTCAACTCCAGTCCCAAAGGATCTGATGCCCTCTTCTGGCTTTCGTAGGCACTGGGAATGCACATGGTATGCAGACAAGCATGCAGGCAAAATATTTGTATATATAAATAAAAAATTTTAAATTCTAATTAAAAAAAAACCCTCAACAGAAAGGTGGACAGCTCCAGCAGAAAAATGCTTGGCATTGTCCTCTGGCCTTCATACGCATGTTCACATTCATGCAATTGCACACATATGAGCGTGCATGGACACACAACTCTTGTGCTATTGAGAAGGATGTGGCCAAGGGACCTAATTCACACACAGCCATTGCAGTGTTGGGATAATGATACAACATCTTTTTTTCTTCAGTGGCTCAGGTGAACCTGTTTTGATCAGTGATTTAATTACATTAAGAGCTACAATTAGCTACCAAACTGACAAAACCCATTAATCCATTAAACACTTGTTCTTATGCACTGTACACCAAGAAAACTATATATAAACATGCAATACAGTTTTCTTGAATTTATGAATGAATATAATCCTTAACCTTTAGGTGCTTGCGGAAGAGTTTTACTTAGCCTTACCAAATTCAAGTAATGCATGTGACATCACCTTCTCCCTCCAGATAAGTCATCTCAGTCACTTAAGGCATTTGTACAAAATGGTCATTAAAAGTCAGCCACTTCCCCTAGTATCCTTTTAGAGAAACAGGCATGCTTCCTATGTTGGGTAGTATAGTTGCAGGCTCTAGTTAATATTTTCCCACAAACGAGAGTGCAAATTCATTTGTGACACCATGTCTAGAGTCCCCTCCCCCAACTACACTTAGATCAGTAAAAGTCATTGGTAGTGTTTCTTTTTAAGGGAGATGTGGACAGTCATCTGTACCCCACATAGAGCACCAGTGACAGGCTGGAGAAAGGGCAGCCAAGTCCAGGTTGGTGAACCAGTGAGTTTACCTTCCTTCCTTCCTTCCTTCCTTCCTTCCTTCCTTCCTTCCTTCCTTC
>LOEQ01003386.1:62042-78183 GCA_001685075.1 Bramus lutescens
TGTCTTTCTCTACTTCCCATGTAGATTAGATCTATGTAAGTCTCTCTTAGTGTCATCATTGTTGTCTAGGTTCTCTGGGATTGTGGTTTGTAGGCTGGCTTTCTTTGCTTTATGTTTAGAAACCACCTGTAAGTGATTACATGTGATAATTGGCTTTCTGGGTCTGGGTTACCTCACTCAAATTCATGTTTTCTAGCTCCATCCATTTTCTTGCAAAATTCAAGATGTCATTATTTTTTTCTGCTGTGTAGCAGTCCATTGTGTCAATGTACCACATTTTCCTTATCTATTCTTTGATCAAGGGGCATTTAGGTTGTTTCCAGGTTCTGGCTATGACAAACAAAGCTGCTATGAACATAGTTGAGCACATGTCCTTGTGGCATGATTGAGCATCCTTTGGATATATACCCAAAAGTTTATCTGGCTTTCTTATAGGAGTGTGGGTGACACTAACACAGGTGCATGACTGAGAGTCCCACCCAAGTATAGTGACCACATAGTGGAAACCGCGTTACTGGAGTTCCCATCTTTAGTTGATTTTCTACTGCCTTCATGTTCTAGTTCCTCCCAAGAGCATAGTGGCAGGAAGGCGATGGAATGATTCTATCCCGTCTCCTTCTTCTAGAGAGTGCTATTAACCTCGTTAGCATAACCATAGACATACCAATTATTGTGTTATGCTGTTTATTGCACTGTCGTTCTAGTTCCCCACATCCTGAGCTGTGGTAACAATTGCCATGTAGTAGCTAAGGAAAAAACACCATTGATTCCAACTTGGGTAAACATCAGCCATAAGGATACATCTGTTAAAGTTGATTCCTGTTAAAGACTAGTGCTATCAAAAGGATTGTCAAAACTTAGGAGAATGGATAGCAACTCCACCTTAAATACTTATAAAACATACTGAAGACGTTCTGTCCTCACACTATACACACTGAGCTATATGCTTGCCTACTTCATATCTGAGTCATCAATGCGACAAAGATGATTTAAAGTCAGTTTATAAAGCTATGCCATAGTATGAATTTGTTACCCATTGAACTGATAAGGACTTTATCGCAGAGAAGTTATCTGAGGTTGCACTGTGAGTCATGGGACCCTATCAGAACATGGACACTTGGCTTCATCTGTGCTTTTGTGTCTGATCATCGTTGCAGCTGGTCCAGGATAATGCTGCCAGGAGTAGTCTCCACCAAACCCCAGCTCTAGTGATCTATCCAAGGACTTGGCAGAAGAGCCATCCTTGTCATCAGCTTTCTAAATCAAAATCCGAATGACTCTGTTATTGATTATTAAATGGCACTGCATGCTGCTTCTTTTTAGAACAAAACTACCTTTTGAATATAAAAACAAGGGAAGGATTTAATGTCTCCCTGGTGAGCAGGGTGGCGCACACCTATAATCCCAGCCACATGGGAAGATGGGACAGAAATATCTTGGATTCAAGCTGGTCTGTGTTACATAGAAATACTCTGTCTCGAAGGAGGAGGAGGAGGAGGAAGAGGGAGAGGAAGAGGAAGAAGAAGAAGAAGAAGAAGAAGAAGAAGAAGAAGAAGAAGAAGAAGAAGAAGANAGGAGAAGGAGAAGGAGAAGAAGAAGAAGAAGAAGAAGAAGAAGAAGAAGAAGAAGAAGAAGAAGAAGAAGAAAAGAGGGGAAGAAAAAAACAGCCCGAACAAACAACAACAAAAACCCTGAAGGTCACCCAGATGGTTCATTGGGTTAAAGTGCTTGCCGTATAAGCTGTTTGATACCCAGAATCTACATTAAACAAAAAAGTCAGATGTGGAACACATCTGTAATCCCAACATCTCTATGATTCAACTTGGAGGTGGGGCAGAAGAATCTCTTAAAGACTCATGGGCTAGCTAGCCTGGAGCATGCAACAGCAGAAACAAGAGAAGCCCTACCTCAACAAGGGAGGAGAGGATCATTCCAGAAAAATTGCCTTGTGACCTCCACAGACACACTGACACACAGGCCATGCAGTTACACCTCCACCACACCCATACCTACACACTAAGACTGATTTTTAAAAATTAAAAATGAGGAAAATCTTTCCCCTGATGGGCAATCACATCAAAACACTTAATGTACAGCTTTATCCATTTATCCAAAGAAATTAGTTCTGCTTTCCCAGGTAGCCGGTTGATGAACTAAAAATGAAAAGAGCTCTCCAAATGACAAACACTGAGTACTCATTACTGAGATGCTCACTGGCCCCACCTCCAAATTGACCAACCACTTGAAGGGTTTGTGTGTGTTAAATCCCTTGACCACATCCTTTCCATTACCACTAAAGAACATCTCCGGGGCTTGCTGGACCACATCCTATCATGTGCATGTATAAACCACACTGGAAGTTCAAAGTACTTCCCTCCCTTGGGAGCTGCTTCATAATGTCTCATTTGGAGTACATTTCTAACTCCACTCCACTGTAACAAAAAGTGGGTGCATTAATAATGTGTTGCCTTGAGGGGATGATTCAAAATTTGTGGGAAAAGTGACGGTGCCCTTGACCCTTCATCTAAATACAAAAAATAAGAGGGAAACTGGCATAAACCCAACTCCCAAAGATACCACATCATTCTAACCATGAAATACAAGGAAGTTTAATGTTTAATACATGCATCTTAAATATTATTTTTACCAAATGGCTACTCCAATTTACTGTTAGTCCTTTCTGTATTAATTTGACCATATTTATGAGAATATACAGAATCATATACATATGTGTGTGTACATACACATATGTAATATTTAAAAGTTAAAGCATTCACCTGACAAGCAATTTTCAGGGAGAAATTGGGAAATCAAGTAACATTTTATTTTAGGGATTACTGTGAGACTTGACATGTCAATTTTTCTCTAAAATATATTTGCAGTGTCCAGCATCATGTGCTTGTGTGTGCAGACACATGGACACACCTTAGTATAACTTACCTTAATATAACTTATCCCTAGAAGCCCTCACATCTGAGAGCTTTTGCATACGTCCTCACATATTGCATAGCACACAAGCCCTCAAACATCACATATCCCGTGATTCTCTGTTTGGTTCAAGATATACTCCTGCTACGTAGTTCAGTCTGACATGAAATTCAGTATGTAACCCGACCTGACCTGAAAACTATGTAGCTCAGGCAAGCCTGGAGCTCACAATCCTCTTGTATCAGCCTTCCGAGTGATATCTTTGCAGGCTGGCTCTACCAAGCCTTTAGTGAAATAGCCTCTAAAGTAGAGCATTCACTTGAGAGGTGTTAGGCAAGAGGGAGCGATTTCTATAAGCATTTCTTGTGATGACTCAAGTGAGGAACTGTACCCCTCATTCCCATCTGCCTATGCGTTCTATCACATAAATGATGCTTAGCAGTATTGAGGAATAAATAGCTCTCTATTCTTTGGGTTATAATCTAAGGGCATGGTTATTTGTTCTGCTGCCCAAATGGTTCTACCTTGGCCACTGGGATTGTTTTAGTTTGGCCCATGCCTCCTCTCTAGATTCACCTCAGATTGAATTCAACCTCCAGGGACAGTGTTTGCTTTGAATCGCAGAATAGAAAATGCCTTGTCTATAGATGTCATTGGGCTGAAAGCGAAAAGTCCAGACTGTACCTCTGACTTAACAAAAAAAAAAATGTGTGTGAGTTTGCACAACTGAGCAGCCCTTTTCTAAGACAGTCTTTGTAAATAAATATAGATGTTCAGTAATTTCTTCTGTGTATGTATGCAGGACAATGCACACATACACACATGTGCACATATACACAAAACCATGTATGCTTATAGGAGAAAGGGAAGACATTTTTGCTGTGATAATTTAAATGAAAATACTCTTTTTTTCCATCTAGGACTCCATCCTGTAGAGCAACCATGCTTCAAGTTGATGCCATCAGTGGCCCATAACTTTCTCTTCCTGTCAGCTGTGGAACTGGGCTAACAACCATGAGACTAGCAACATGAGTGTGTGTGTGTGGTAATTTAAATGAAATTGGCCCTCATAATTTCAAAGGGAGTGACACTATTGGGAGGTGTGGCTTTGTCCGATTGGGTATGGCCTTGTTGAAGGAAGTGTGTCACTGTGGGGGCGGGCTTTGAGGTTTCCTATGCTCAGGTAAAGCCTAGTGCTTCGGTTAAACTTCCTGTTACCTGCAAGATGGAGGAGCCTTAACTACTGCTCCAGCACCACACCTGCCAGCATGCAGTCACGTGCTCCCCACCATGATGATAATGGACTAAACCTCTGAAACTGCAGGCCAGCCCCTTCAATGGAATGTTTTTCTTCTAAGAGTTGCCGTGGTCATGATGTCTCTTCACAGCAATAGAAACCTAATGAAGACAGTGAGTAATGGTTTCTAATTTTCTTCCATTGCATCATCCACTCCCCAGAAGAGATCCCTGGGTAGATGCTAGTTTCTGTCCAACTTCTAACAAGAAAGTCAAGCTGAGGTCTCTCTCTCTCTCTCTTCCCCACCTCTGTGTATGGTGTAGGTTTGTGTCTGGGTGGTAGGGATGAAAAATTACAGGATCAACAATGCCTTTTGCTGACTCATCATAGTGTCTTAACTTTGAACAGGTGCAATTAGAAAAAAATCAAAGTCAAGTCAAAATGAAACCTCAAGAGGGCTGTAGAAGAAACGGTCTCACTCACCACCTCCTGGCGAGTTGATGATTTCCTCTTCTCAGCAGATCTCCTGGGCAGCTTCACTGCAATAGTCGCTCCGTGTCAGGCTTGCCATCAAAACACAGTGGGGCTGTTTCATGTGCAGGCAGAGGTAGATGATGATGTGCAGCTTATTCACTATATAAAAGGGGAAGTCTTTTTTAAAGAATCATAAATGGGCCTCAACTAACGGGGCTCATACTAACAACACTCCAGATACTGCCTTTATTCAGACACAAGATCACTGGGTCCAAGCTGGTAATTCAATCATTTCCCAGTGACACAAAGGACTATACTTTATGTTAATATCATTCCCATCAACATTTATAAGTTTCTCCTGGCCCAAGTTTGGAATATCTTCCATATCCGGTCTCCTTCCTGAATATCTGACATAGTTCTCAGTTTCTATCGAAGTTGTTGATTCTGGCCACCTATGCCCACCTCTTCCAGGAGGTACAATGCTACTGAAGTTATGATCTCATAAGAAGATGAAGCAGCTAGTGCTCACCTGTGTTTTCAGACAGAATATTGCATTTCTAGCTTCAGGTTCAACATTTCAAAAGTGGAGGGGATGACAGTGTGCAGCCTGTAGGGATGTTATATAAATTAAATACTATAATGGACCGGAGGACTTTTACCACAGAGGTAATGCTGAATTAACCCTAGCTACCATTGCTTTATTCAGTGATTTCTTGCTAGACCTGACTGGACTATCAGTGAGAGAAACCAACAAACAGACTAGCAAGTAGTCTATATCAAAAATAACGTAGGTTGGACTGGGGATATAACTTGTGCCTAGCATTGAACATACTAGGAATTTTGTTTTTTGTTTAGTTCTGGTTGTCCTGGAACTTACTTTGTAGATTAGGCTGGCCTCGAACTTACAGAGATCTGCCTGCCTCCGCCTCCTGAGTGCTGGGATTAAAAGCATAGGCCACCACTGCCCGGTGGCATTTTGATGCTTGTCTGTAATCTTAGCACTTGGGTGGTGGAGGCAGGAGAATTGGAGTTCAAGGCCGTCAAGTTTGAGGCTAGTTTGGGATACATTAGACCCCACCTCTGAGAGCAAACACTGTGAGAGAATGCCATAACTTAAAATGGAATGACTTCTGAAAATTTTGACTAGGAAATCCCAACAGTGGCCGTGCATTAGAACCCTGAAGCTAGAAGGTAGGCCCAGAAGAAAGAGATACCTGGAAGCCATGATGAGTCACATGTGAGCTCCATGTTTAGGCTTTTCTGACCTTTTCATTCTACAAATCCTGAGTAGATGCTCATATCCAATTTACTCAGTTAATTGTGTTTATTTGTTCCATTTGAATTCTGCATTTGTTTGTGTGTATGTCTTTGTACCACTAAGAGTTCAAGAAAGACAAGAGTAATGACTCCGGATGTCTCCAACAGAGGGAAGTCAATATAGGAACTGGTTATACAGGCAGAGAAAGAACAGAAAAGGGAATGAGGGAGGTGGGAGGCAGAAAAGCAGGACATTAGTACCAATGCAGAAGGAGACAATAGTATGTCTTGGAAGCTGAAATCACAGTAAGTTGCAGGAAAGAAGATGAAAAGGAGAAGGGCCATCCTGCAAAACTAGAGCTACAGAGAGACGCACCCAAGGCAGAAAGGCGTCCCAGAAAGGGATGGAGAGACATCCTCTGACGTCATCCCTCTTCTTGGCATTTGTTGTTGCACCAGTGCATCCTTTGGCCAAACTACCCAGCAGCCAGAGGGCAACAGAGCCGGGCAAATGGAGCTGTCTTCAGGATGGAGCTGAGAGTATGAGAACACAGAGCAGCCAGCCCAACCAGAAAAGGAGCAACTGCATGTTGGTCTCTGGAGATGGTCAGGGCATGCATGATTCCTGTGACAGGCATGGTGGCCGGCAGTGAGTCTCTTTCTAACTATAAGAACTTCAAGAGGAGGGCCCTGGAAATTCCACAATGAAATCCAAGAGAACATGCTGAAAAGTTAAAGAAAATAGTTTCAAACTTTTAGAACTCCTCTGTAGCTCTTAGCTGAAGTTTTTTGCTACCCCCAGATGACTCAAAAAAACTTTCTTGAGTTAAATTTCAGAAGATCTTGATTATCAGTGTGATCAGTCTTTCCTCCAGGACCTGAAGGGAATGATTAGGGGTGGCTAACTGTGATATTATCTAGATAATTACATCTGACAAGAATTCATTTTTGTATCCTTAATCTCAAGAACATTTGAAATAGTACTCATATGTTTGTAAATGATCCAAAAAAGTGGTGATGAATTCTCCTTTTCTTTCTCTTTCTTTCTTTCTTTCTTTCTTTCTTTCTTTCTTTCTTTCCTTTCTCTCTCTCCCTCCTCCCTCCCTCCCTCCCTTCCTTCCTCCCTGCTATTTTATGTATATGTATATATATTCACATTATATATATTATATACGCTTTATTGCATTGTATAAACTCACTCAATACTGTGTATATCATCGCGTATCAATGGAAAATCAATGCAGCTAAAAATCAGAGGGCCCCCTTATAAAATTTTCCTTGGCGACACAGTTTTGCTTCATGGCACCTAGGTAGATTTCAACAAGATGGGCCATGTCTAACATTTTCCTGTTGCTGGATGCCAGCTAAAAAAGTGAGCTAGGCTTCACCATCCAAAAACCCTGATGCAACTCCTTCCCAGCCTTCCATTCGTGCCCTGCACTTGTTCCCTCGGCCAGGCCTTGCTTCAAGGAGCTCACCCATGTTGTGTTTATTTTTAAACCAGTCTTTGCAAGAGCTATCACCTTACTGATGAACAAATCAAAGGCTGACTGGATGTCAAGTTGAAAATATCCCTGGATGTCTGTGGAACCTGGCGTTACCCATCTGTGAATGGATTTCCTGGTTTGTAACATAACTTGCTACATTTCACACATCTGCCTGCTGAAGTAACCCTTTCTCGAAATGTTCTCCTTCCTGTCACGTCTGGGAGGAATCATTCCAGCCACAGAACCATAGTTTGGGCATGATTTAGAAGACATTGAAAATATCTTCCACTTCTCCATACTTCCTGTCTCACTGAGTCTGGAACATGGAGGTCCTGGCTAATCTTTTCCTGTTAGGTATTCTTGGTGTGTAGACTTGGGTACTATTGGGGTGCCTTCTGGGCCCGCGTTAACTCTCTTTCCCCAAATGCACACAGGACGGAACCACAATGGCCATGTTTATACCACTTGACTTCCTCCTCCATGGATGGAAACTACCACCAGTCACATGATGCACTCACACTCAGTAGTCATCATGGGTTTTGTCCCTACAGTGATTTTGGAACTGAGGCATGGATGACTCTTCAGAGTAGCCTTACACCTTGAACCCAGGGGGTGTAAGATCTAAGCAGCCATTTTGAATAAGGGTGTGGCTTTAAAGCAATATTGCTTATAGAGAGAGGACTTGACAACGCAAATATTACGAGGGGTTGAAGAAATAAAAGGCTAACCCTTTGATCTACATCTCTTTATCTGCTTTTGGTCCAGCCCTTAGGCTCTGGTGACCAATTGTTCACTCTCTTTTCTACAGGAGTCAGACTTTTATCTATGGTCATTTAAGTATTTAGGACAAGTAACATTTTCCTTCCATGCCTGGCTTACTTCACTTGGCACAGTGCATTCAGGTTTATTTAGACTGACATGAATTCCTGAATGACAGAATTCCATTTTCTTTTTCAGGCTGAATAGTGTCCCTTTGTATATATANATATATATATATATATGCCACTTTATCTTTTATTGGGCCCAAACCCAGGACCTGTGTGTGTTAGACAAGTGCTATACCACTGAGCTATTATACCTTGCAAACTAGGCTTTTTATTTTATTTTATTTTGGTGGAGGAGTGTCTCGCTATGTAGCCCAAGCTAGCCTTGACCTGATGGTATTCCTGATTGACAGGATTGCGGGCATGTGTTACCATGTCCATCTCAAATGTACATTTTTATTTACCATTGATCTCGGGAATAGACACAGATTGCTTTTAAATCTTGACTCTTAAGAATAGTGTTACAATAAACACAAGAGTGAAGTTCTTAATTTACACTGTTGTCCATACTTTGAATATATATCAACCCAGAAGCGGGATTGTAGAATTTTTAAAGTAGTTCATTTAAAATTTTTAGAGAATCCTCCATGCTATGTCATGGCGATATTCCTGATGACTGTTTCATTTCTCCACATCTACAACACTTGCTATCTTTAGTCTTTTTGCTGACAATCATTCCTACTGGTGTGAGAAGCTAGCTCATTTGGTTTTAACTTGCATTTCTCTGGTAATTTGAGATATTAAGCATTTTAAAATTATTTATTTTAGCCAGGTGTGGGGAACACACAGTCCCCTGGAGGGAGGCAGAAGCAAAACTCTGTGAATTTCAGACTAGTCTGGTCTACATAGAGAGTTCCAGGCCAGCCAGGGCTACATAGTGAGACTCTACCTTAAAAATAAAAAATCATTATATTTTATTAATTAAATTTATTTTTAATTGATACACAAACTTCAAAAATTCTGTTTATGGGGTAACATGTGCTATCTTGATAAATATATACATTACATTGTATATTGTTTAAGTTGGGTGAAAGTATCTATTTCCTCAAGCACTGATTGTGCTTTTTATGATAAAAGCATTTAACTCTTTTACTTCCTGGCTGTTACTAACAGTCACCCTGCCCTGCATCAGCACAGAGGAGCTTCCTGTCTCCTCCCAGAAGAATCCGAGTGCTCAATGGTCCCTTCCCCCAGTACTCCCTCTTCAGAACCTGGTATCCACCAAAAATGACACATTTAAGCTGCAAAAAATTTCAGAGAACATCGAAATGTTTCTTAAAAACTTGCCAATGTCTCCTCTTCTACTGAAAACGTGGCTTGAGGAGCACAGCTCTGGATCATTTTTCACATAAAGACATAATAGTACATTTCACATAATAGTGCATTTTAATTAATTTTTGAGCTTTTATTTATTGAAATTCTAATAGATGTATATAATGTGTTTTGATCACATCTTATCTACCCTCAATTTCACCCTTTCTCTCCCCAGCTCCAAATACCTCCCACCCCATCCCACTGCCACGTTCCGAGTCATCTAGTCTGTTGGAATATTGACTGATTTTGCTTGCTTACAGGTCTTGTGTGGGTAACTCTTAACAACAGGGAGTTCCTGAGTTCAGTGAGTTACATCTAGGAGGCAGTATCAAGCCCCTCCCCATCCTCCAGCTCCTACCTTCTTTCCACCCCCTTTTCTGAGATGTTCCCTGTGCCTCCCTGGGGTTGATATATATGTTCCATTCAGAGCTGGGTCCTCTATGGCCACTTAATCTCACACCTCGAGCAATTATGAGTCACTGTATGAACTGTTGGCTGCTTCACAAGAAGATGGTCAAAGCTGAGAGCAGTGCTAATGTATGGGCATAAACATTCATATTTAAGACAGTTTAACAACATCCTCATTTAGAAAAACAACCGTTATAAGTTCTTCACTTGGACCCATTACTTCCCCTTTGTGTGTTTTAAATTATGAAAAAGAATCACAGAGTAGACAGTATTTTGCAACTTTAAAACTTTAACTGCATGTCTTAGGTAACTTCCATGTTTTATTTGTTTGATTATTTGTTTTTTAACCAAGGAAACAACAGAGATGTAACATTAACAAGTCCCGTTCACTGAACACTCATGGTGTGGTCCTGCTTTAGGGGTGAGGCATTTACTGATTCACAAGACAGCACTTTCTGCTTGTTCGGAGTTTTGCATTCTATAGGAACGATGGCTGTTGGATCCTCCCACTCTCACAAAGAGCCCCGAGAGCTTAGCCAGCTGTTTTGACACTATTGGACCTGTGTATGTATCTGTGTTTTCAACAAGATATCAAGGGGTGGACCCTAGATGTCCGCTGAATCCATGGATACACTTTCAAGTGTTGTAAGATTTTGTTGTTGGTGTTCAGGCAACAAACACTGACTCTCATGAAGTTAAGCAAGAACAGGAATTAATTGGAAGAATATTGTGTAGCTCAGAGTCCAGAAGGCACAGTTGGATAACTCCCTGTGGGTGGGAGAACAGGAAGCAGGGGTTCTTGACCGAAGTCTCAGCAGGAAGTTCTGGGTCTGTTCTACAGGGGGGCACTGCTGGCTGACTTTGCACCAGTGGCCTTCTCTCCTAGGGTTCCTCCACGGGAGATTCAGCTTACACGGATAGAAAGTTGACTGATCCAGCTTGGGTCAGCAGCTTGTTTCTCTAACCAGAGGATATTAGATTCTGTTGATTGACACCTGGAACAGGGCCTGGGCAGCAGTTCACCACTAGGAAAGGAACAGTGATTGAACCAACTCCAGACAGTGTCCTGATTTTGTTTCATTTGATTTTTCATTTCTGTGTCTCCCTCATGTTTAACTTCTATTAGGAATTTTCCATATTTTATTTTTTATTTTCTTCCTTCCCTCCCCATTTCTTACTCTTTAATTTTAAAATTTATGTATTCTCTCTCTCTCTCTCTCTCTCTCTCTCTCTCTTCCATTCTTTATTAAGCAAACACTTGATATTGTGGTCACAGAAAAAGCTGTAGAATTTGGGGGCTAGAGAGATGCCTCGGCAGTTCAAAGAACTTTCTGAGTTTGCAGAGGGCCCAGGTTCAGTGTCCCAGTGTCCACATAGTGACTCACAACTGTCTGTAATTCCAGTTCCAGGTAACTGGATGTTGTCTTCTGGCCACCCTGAGCACCAAGTACATATGTGGTACACATACATATGTGCAGGCAAACACACACACACGCACACACACACACATGTAAAAATAAAAACATTTTTTATTTTTTTAAAAAAGCCATAGATTTTGATTAATTTGGAGACAAATACACACCTAATGCTCAGCCTTCTTCTGCTGTTATATAGTTTTTATGGCTCTTTGAGGCATAGGAAACAATTCTACCCGGAAGGGTGTATATCAAGCACTAAAGAGTATTTTCAGAATTAAGTCCGTCAACTTTTCTCATATAACTGTTGCCATTATTGCTGACTTAAGTGATAGTTTAAATATCATTGTTTTCTCCCTGGTTTTAAAAGGTATATGTAAATTTTTAATGAAATAAAGCTCGTATACAATGTGACTTCGAAATGGTCTAGTATGGTCTCGCACACATTTATTCCCAGCACTTAAGAGGTAGAGATAGGAGAATCAGGAATTCTAGGCCAGTCGCCACTACACATCATGACTGAGGTTAGCCTGTGCTATGCCACACCCTTTATCAGAACAACAATTACAACAATGAAAACAGGAGACTTTGAAATAAATTTTTTTACATCATTAACCCCAATCATAGCATAGATAATGACTTAATCTATGTACACTATTAACACATGCATAACACACAGTTTTCCTGAAGTGAAAGGAGAGTTGACAGGTCAGGAGAGAGGGCTCAGTGGTTAAAGTGCACTGGCTGATCTTCCAGAGGTCCTGAGTTCTATTCCCAGCAACCACATGGTAGCTCAATAACCATCTGTAGAGGGATCTGATGCGCTCTTCTGATAGAAAGTGGAACATGCAGATAGAGTGCTCACATACATAAAATACATAAACAAATCTTAAAAAAAATGAAAGGAGATTTGACATACATTGTTTGTAGCAGTCTTTTCTTCATTTAAAACTCAAAATATGGCAAAAAGTAGAATAATAACCCTATAACCACTGATGGTGTCTTAGTTACTTTTTTACTGTAAAGAGACACTAAGAAAGCATTTAATTAGGGGCTTTCTTAGAGTGTCTGTGTGTGTGGGGGTAGCCCATGATCTTCATGGCAAGGAGTATGGCACTAGGCAGGCAGGCTGGCATGGCGCTGGAGCAGTCAATGGGAAATTATGTCTTATCCACAGATAGGAGGAAGAGAGAGTAGCCTGGACTAGGTTTTGGAAACCTCAAAAAGCTCCTCCCCAGGGATACACCTCCTCCTCCAAGGCCACACCTCCTAATCACTCCTAAACTGTCCACTAGCTGGGAACCAAATATTCAGACATAAGAACCTGTGGCAGCCATTCTCATTCAAACCACCACAGATGGTGATATATAAAATCTGCCAACGGGGTTGCTTCATTTAATATTATAATTTATTTGTTCCTCTAAACAGTCAATCAGTCTTGTTTTATAAATTAAAAAAAACAACAACTCAGGATGAAAGTGATTTACATATCTTGCTCAATGTCTTGTAAGTAGAGTCAGGGTTCAAAGACAGCTGATGTACCCTCATGAAGTAGAAAAAGAAGCCAGACTATTGGTGTCTGTTTAAAAGTCTCTCTGCATTTGGTCAAATGGAACAAACTGAATCTGTCACTCTTTCTCAGAAGATGACTAGTGTCATGTAAATACTGGACAGATATGTTTTAAATGAATAAAAAATATACTCCATTTTCAAAACTCTTGGGCAATGCTATTCAAATGCCGAGAAGTATTTGCATATCTCACAAGTATTGACGAGTATATTTCTCCCTGCCCAGTAGACATGCTATTTCAACTTTTAACAGTAAAAGCCCCTAGCTAACTTCCTTCCTCTTTATCCCTAGGCAGGAAGCACTCTATCTTTCAATGTTCTTGACCTTTGGCCCGGCGATCCTGCTAGTTTAGCATCCTATTCACGAAGATAATTCAGCAGCAGGACATAGAGTACCCATTCTTACACTGGATTCTATGGGGAAAGAAAAATAAATAGATTTTCATCTGTGACTTCGCAAATGCATCCTTAGCTTTTGAAACCTCCTGACAGCTTTCTGCGTGAGCGTGGATGGGAACATCACCTCTCCTGAGGATTGCCTCTGTTGGCCTTTAAGACAGGAAGCACGCAGGCATCTCGCTTTATTTCTGCCTCTGATTTTAGTTTCTTTAATAAGTGCTAAGTAGGCTTCATCCAGTTATTTTCCAGTGCGTTTCTTCAAATCACCCAGTAGCATGTGCTAACACGTCTGTCTCTTGTTTTAATGAAAAGGTTTCAGCCTCTTCTTCATCTGCAATGTGACCTGGGGACACCGGCTGATTTCTACCCTGATAAATCAGTTTAGACTGGGAGAGAGTCCTGGTGATGGAAAAGTCAGTTGTTTTGTTCCATCAATATTGGTCTGGTGTGCACATGAACACGACAGACCGCCTCGTAAAAAAGTCACGCTTTCTTTTGTGCTGTCACTGTTGGCATTGCAGAAAGGAACAACTGTAACCACTGTGGTTTGGATAAGTGTCCCTTAAGAGCCACATATCAGAGGCCTGGTGGCCAACCTTTATTATCGGATGGGACCTAGGACTTTAAACCATTGGGGTGTGTCTTGAAGGGGTTTGGGGGATTCCATTCTCTTCCTATTGTTTTTTAACTTGCCCTGAAGTCACCATAAGATGAAGAAGCTGCCTCTGATGCTTGCTCCTGCCCTAACACCCTGTAGTTCTACAGGCTCAGATTAACGACGTCACGTGACCACAGACTGAACCCTCTGACATCTCACATCAAAGTAACCCCCCCCCCTTTCTTTATAAGTTGTCTGTCTCAGACATGTTGACATGGTCATGGAAAGCAGACTGACTTTTACTCATGGTCAATTCATTCATTCATTACAGAGGCATTTATTCAAAATCAGCCTCAAACATGGTCCCAGCCCTCTGATCATCCACAGACTGAGCAAAGGTTGGAGCGCTTTAGATACATGTGTAGCTGCTGCTGCTGCTGCTGCTGGAAATGTGGAAAGTTAAGCAGATAATCAGAATACAGCACATCACGGTCTATTGCGTTGTATTTGGGAATGGGTTGCTGAACTGACCTGGGGATGTACTTACTGAGTGTGGGTAGGGTCAGACAAGGCTTCCTATAATGGTTGAGTGTTAACATCTAAATAGTGGTATTGAACAAAAGAGCCAGAAAAATAGATTGAGATAGGCTGGCATTGTCTAAGACAATGGTTCTCAATCTACCTAATGGTGCAATCCTTTAATACAGTTCCTCATGTTGTAGTGACCCCCAACCATACAATTATTTTCATTGCTAATTCATTGCTGTAATTTTGCTAGCATTACAAACATATTATAAGTATCTGTGTTTCCCAATGGTCTTAGAGGCCCCTGTGAAAAGGGTCATTCAAGAACCACTGGTCTAAGAACTTCAAGTATTTTTAGCCATTGCAACCCAGGAATGATATGAGCAGTCGTGAGAAGGGGCCAGGAATGCAGGGCAGGAATAGATGGGTGGCCTGTATTACAGAGCTTGGCTTTTGTTGCTGTAATAATCACTGAAATCAGGCAAAATATCAAAGTGATATTAGTGTTTAGGAAAAAATTTTCTTTTGACTAAAGTCTCACAAACATGGATGCTTTTTGGCATAATGATTTAATGTCTAGGAAATTACATTATTGGTAAAGAATTCATGAGATTTTCTTTATCTGTAACCAAGGAAGCCATCTAAGTTCTATTAAGGCAGAGGTTTGAAGAATGAATTTTAGTCAATTTATATGATAATGAACATTAGATATTTTAAAATATGAAAATAATTTGTAGCCAGACTAAATCACTCATAATAACTACACAAAAGGGAAATGTTAGAGACAAGACAGTATATTCTTTGACCTTTCAAATATTTCTTCACATATATCTATAAAAACATGCTCAATGACATATATTTAAGTATGAATAGCTCTCAACAATGAGATTATAAGTATATTTTATTTTAATTTACTTACAGCTTATAAATTTAAATATTGAGCAATATTACTTTTCTATCTAGAAAATAAATACATAAATATATATTACATCAACAGGCCCACCCAGCCATGCTGGGCCTGGGCAGGTGAAAGACACCCACAGGCCTGCTGGGAACTATTACAACAAGCAACTGTATGGTAGAAAAATGGGAGAGAAAGAGAAACTGAGCTGTTCACGTGTTGTGGAGAGAGGCATAACTAAAGAAGCAAAGGTGGCGAGGAAGAGGCCTATGTGATGCTACCCGTGGCCATGGTGATATCCACGCCCAGGCTGATGCTGCTTAGGTTCATGTCTGGGTTTATGACCCTATAGCTGCTGGGGTCTGTGTTGATATTCATGGTTTCTGTTACCACTAAGGGCTATTTGGCTGCCTGGGATCTGCGGTACCCTTTGAGACCATGTTGGTGCTCAATGGCCACGCTGTTGTAGGGCCGTGTCATTCTGAGTGGGCTGCGTTAATATCAGGTACCATAGGGGCATCCAGCCTAGGCTGCTGCTGCCAGCCGGGGTCTGTGTTGATGTCCGTGGCCCATATTGCTATCAAAGACCACATGGATGGACTGCTGCCCAAGACCATGGTGACATCCAGGCCATAGCTGCTGCCAAGGGCCATGTCTGGGTCCGTGGTCCTGCTGCAGCTGGGGTCCGTCTGTGTTGACATCCATGGCCCATGTTACCACCGCAGGCCATGCAAACCATGCCAGTTGAAATCTGAGGGCTGTGCTGAGCCAGCCCCTCCCTTCCCTGGCCCTGGGAGAATCTAGT
>LOEQ01003386.1:86745-109239 GCA_001685075.1 Bramus lutescens
CACACGCCAGATGCTGAGTTGAATGGGGGCTGGGGCGGTACCCGGTGGTGTAGGAGGAGCACCGGACGGGGACCGTGTTCTGGTGGTACCGGGCGGCAGAGTTTTTCTGAAGATTCTAGGAGGCTGAGGGCTCCGAGAGGGAGAGCTTCGAGTGGTGGCGATCAGATGCCCCAGGGAAGCAATGAACTGGCCTGGAGAGTCTTCTAGTAGTTCAGACTCTCTGGGAGAGTCTGGCCAGGTGGCCCCTAGATTAAGCTGAAGTCCACTAGGGCTTTTTCTCCCACCTGCCACCCTGGAGCACCTGAGTCCCAGGAGGGGGTGGTGGCAGCGGGTGGGCGTGTCTCCCCAGCTGGGCAAGTTCTCAGGAATAGAGTTCCTAGCAAATGTAAAAAATGGAAGGGAGAAAGGGAGGGAGGAAAGAAGGAAGGAAGGAAGGTAGACAGACAGACAGATAGGTAGATAAGCTAGTTCAGAGGCCTGTGATAGTTGGGAATGATCTCCTTTTTGCTACTACACACGTTTAATTCCGCAGGCACTTCAAAAACTTCGAGACTGGAGTGAAGATGCCCTCCAGTCTGGTTCCTCCCGGATCTGTACATCTGCAGCACCCTTATCCTTTGCATCACTGTCTGTTGCTCTTGGCCAGGCAGAATCAGTTATCTTCTCCTTGGTCACTCTGGGTCTGTAGCACTTCTTTGCAATGTTTACAGAGAGGGGAATGGTCGCTGGAATCCTTGCTAGCCAAAGAAAGGTGTTACTTCCACCCAGGAGAGAGATGAGATAAGGCTGACACTGGAAGCATCATCACCTTGTCCCCCAACTGTCACTAAGGCCTAGATGACTGAGGTTCCCCTGGCGGAGAGGCAGAGGGCCTTGCTTTCAGGGGAATGAAGGGCCAGGGAGGTAGAAGTCAGGGGTGGAAGGGATCCTTGTTTTTGGAGAGAAGGAGGCTGAGTCTTAACTCTACTGGGAAAAGGAGCCAGGTTACTTTCCTTCCAGGCTGGGACTGGACCTTGAATCCAGTTAGGAGAACAAACTCTGGGAAGAGCAGATGTCCCTGGCTTTTTGCACATGCTTGTGGCAGAGTGGAAGGAAATGTGGTAGGGTAGGCATTGAGATCCGTAAACTTGTCCTTTCACTGTTGGCTTCTTTTCATAATGCCTATTTTGTATGTGAACATAGATTGTGTGTATTGGGTGCTCTGAGTGATGCTGTGTAAGGGGTATTGTTGGTTATGCTCATTAGGGCTTTATCTGCTTGTGGCTGAAGGGACCAGTGTTTTACTGGGCAGTCCCTGCTTTTGCTTCTATAAGCAAATGCTTACATAGCTGGAATGAGGGAGTGTGTTTGTGTGTGTGTGTGTGTGTGTGTGTGTGTGTTCCTGAAAGAAATGAATTAACTGGACTGTTGAGAATGTTTTGATGGTGGTTGATACATTTAATGAGTTTGAGGGAGTGAGGAAAATATGCTCTGGAGAAAACCAATGAGGGCCCTGACACTTATGTGGAAGGATCTGGTTCTGTTCTTTGTCACAGTCAGCAAGAATGGCATGCAGGAGCATATGTCCTCTGTAGCTAGCTAGCATGGGGAAGGAAAATTGTGGGTGTGTGGGCACAACCAGCTTCATACGTTGGTACTAGAAGCAGGTGCGAGGTAGGATGGAGGAGACATACAGTCTTTGAGATAAACCAATTAAATAAGATCTGTGAGTAAGTATCTGGAGTAGGTGACATTTCCTTATACTGTTTTTGACAGTTGTCCTGATTATACTATCATTTACATATATTGTGTGACTTTAAGTGGGGTTCATGTGATTCAGGGTCTTCTCTTTGTGTTTAATTTATGCTCTTTACTGAGGCACCCTTTAAGTCCTGTTTGGGAAAAAGTTGTAAGGAAAGCTGCAGACTCTTGTAACAAGGCCATTTATCCATTGTATTGTTTAGATCAGTGGTTCTCAACCTGTGGGTCTCGATGCCTTTTGGGTAGAATGATGTTTTCACAGGAGATGCAAATCAGACATCCTTCATCTCAGATAATTACATTATGGTTCATAACAATAGCAAAATTACAGCTATGAAATAGTGACGAAATTAATTTTATGGCTGGGGTCACTGTGACATGATGAACTGTGTTAAAGCGTTCAAACAGTAGGAAAGTTGAGACCCACTGATCTAGCTTTGTTCCCAAACTCACCTATTTCTTGTCTGTTTCTCTGCTGTGACTTTGACCAAGTCAATGTCAGTCGCTGCCTGGGTTATTGAAGCAATTTCTTAACTCTCTTAACCTTGGTCACTTTTAGATTTTCAATTTAGCAGCCACAATATTCTTGTTAAGCAGATTTTTTTTTTAGGAATAAGACCATGATTCAATTAGTAAAGTGCTTGCCACACAAACATGAGGACCTGAGTTTTATTCCAAGTACCCACATGAAGACTCCAGCGGTGGTGACTGGCAGTTGTAATCCCAGCACTAGGGAGGTGGAGATGAGCCTGCTGGCAAGCCAGTCTGTCTGAATTGATAAAAGTGAGAGATTCTGTATCAAAAACTAAGGTGAAGAGTGACTGAGGAGGGCACCTGAAGTTGACTTCTTGTCTTCACATGTATGCACATACACATAGATGCACACCCCTATACACAGTGCACATACATGTGAACATGTATACACATATACGTATGCACATACACAAAAATAAATAAAAAATACCCACATGATTTTCAGTTGGAGACCAAATCTGCTTCCTTGTGGAGTCCCTTGGTTGTCACTGTGGAAGAGAGCTGTGATTAATCCTCAGCAGGTGGATTCCAGGGATGCAGTCACCTCTCTGCGGTAACCAGGACAGCTTCCCCAGCAAAGGACCACCTGGGCCCTGTGCTAAAACTCAAGCTGGATCATACTGGTCTCTCTAGTCAAAGCCCTCCGTGACTCTTATTTTTCCTCATTCCTTCCCATGGTACAAGGCAGCCCACATAGTCAGGCTGCCGACCAGCTCTGACCTTACCTCTTGACACTTAGCATTCCAGGAAGAGCCCAGGCTCTTCTACCTCTGTATCTTTGTGCATTGCACTGGCCTCTGCTTGGAGCATCCTTTGTCCAGACAGACACAGTACGCTTTACCCCACCAACTCCTAACCTTCCTCTCAGTGTCATTCTCACGTTCCCGATTCTCATCCCATGGATAGTGTGGCCTCCTGTGGCCATCTTGTTCATAATTACCCCCCCNACCCCCCCCCCAAACTCTCAGGCTTCCTTTTCCAGTTGTGTCTCCTTCATAGTCTTATAATTTACAATCCAATTCAATAATACTTTATGTTGGATATATATATATATATATATGCCTTGTATATAGATATATACATACATACATAACACACACATACACACATATATAAATGTGTATGTGTGTGTATGTATATGTATATATCAGACCTTAGGGCTCTACTATGGCAAGGTTTTCTCTCCATGGTTTCTCTACTCCGGAGTCCCCAGAACCAAGAACAGTCACTCAGCCTCAGAGCTCTTGATGTTTCGAGATAGATGCTTCTTTACTATACAGGGCTGTTTGATGTGCAGATTAATGTCTGGTAGTATGTATTTGTTGAACACGTGTGCATTTCTCCTTTAGTGTGCCACAAGGGTATCGTGTTTAACTTTTGGTTTTGCACTCACTATTGTGTTCTTTTACAAATACATTCCCAGCCGTCCTTCTTCAAAGATGAAGTTCCATATTCTTCACTGGGGCTCAGCCCAGATATTCAAATATTCCAAATGTTGCTGAACCTTGTCTTGGTCTTACTGACTGGTGAAATGCCATAGGAAGGGATGCAGTAGGAGCAAAAGTTCCCGGGATGAATGGTGTCTTCCTGAGAATGACTTCTCTGCGATGGGTCGGAGAAGAAACAATCACAATGGATCCAGATTTATATACTGGCAAGTCACACCAGGGAAATGTCCTTGAGCTCCTGGGCACAAGTGGGAAAAGCCCAGATCTTTTGGTCTGAGCTGCAGAACCCAGTGGTGTGGCCTGTGGCCTTCCGATGGGTTTACTTGGGAGACGCCTACACCTTTGTAGTTGCTGATGCTCTTTTCCTGAGCAGACATAGGAACTGGCTTCATTTGGTCTCTGTTTCCTCCTACAAATTTTAGTACTGTTTCAGACAGTGTTAAATTTCCTGCAGATTAGAAATGGCAATGTAAGCTAGTGTTAAGTTAATCATGGCAAGATGGGCTACTGCAGTGGTGCCAAGTGTGGAGTTTGCATACGTGTGTGGTGAGATGAGAAACATAGGCTGTTCTGTTCCCACACGTCACAAGCCCACTGGCTTTTCCTGAGGCTTCCCTTCAGTTCTCATGCTAGAAATGCCCTTTTATTGTAGGAAATAATAATCCATGTGCGGCAAAACAAAACTGTCAAGTCAATCTCAATTTCTCTCCCTCCCTCCCTCCTTTTCCTTCTCTCCTCCTCGTTGCCCACCGCACTGCTGGTTTGTTCGGTTTTGGACATTTTCTTATTTTTTTTAATTTTTAATTTTTCTGATCTGTCAGATCTGCAGGGGACCATTAGCTTAAAGCCTGGAAGCTTCACTCTGTCATTGTATCGTCCCTAAGTAGCTGGGTGATCCTGGGCAGGCCTGGCGATCTCTAACTTAGTTTCCTCATCTAGCAAATAGGGGCTTCTTCCCAGAGACTAAGAAAATGAACAGTGATACTGACTTTGGGGATGGTGCTGGCACACAGCCATCGCTCAGCAAATGCGAGTACATGTGGCTCTTGTTTTCCTTTTTCTTAGTGAGCTCCGACATTCTGGAATGTGTTTGTGTTTAGTACACTGTGGCTCACTTCTCTAAGGCAAGTCTTGTTATGTAATAAAACTTCCTCAATCTTGCAAATTCATTTTTACTTTCCTTCTAACAAGTGTTCAGAAATTTATTTTTGCATTTTATATCTTTGAGCCATATGATAATGGTTTATTTCTGCGGGTTAAACACTGGCAAATGTAACATCAGCACGCACATAAAAATTTATAAACAGCATGCATTTTCAAGTCTGTGTACACCAAAATTAATTGGCTAACAGGTGTTTAGTAGGTGCCAATTCCTGTTCAGAGTGTTTTTACATGAGCAAGATATACTTAATCTCAGGCTTATGAGATGGCTCAGCTGTTGAAGACTAGGGCTCAAAACCAAAATGAAAAGATGTATTTAATCTTTGCAAAGCCCAAGCAGACACTACGAAAAAAGGTGGTACTAATTATGATGTTAAAACTCTCTGGTCCTGACTTTATTCCAGGCTCTCTTCTGAACAGAACAACTAATTCTCACCCTAAGTCTTGGGCATCTGTATTTTTAGTTCCCACTTTTTTACAAAGAGGGAAACTGAGGCATACCAAGTACTAGATAGGGCCCAGATTTAAGCAGAGGTGGTCCGGTTGGACCCCAGGCTCTTGTCAGCTAGTGTGCACTGCCCTGCACAAGGCAATATGCATGATCATGCAGAATCCAAAGCTGCAGCCCAAACTCCCAGTAGGGCGAGGGGCAGAGAACTTGTCCACTCAGTGACCATACAAATCAGAGTGGCCTGCTGTGGGCACCAGCAGTGGGCGTTTATTAATTAAAGGAACCAGAATGGGCATGGTGTCGGGCAGTGGCTCAGTGAGTGAATGAGGGAATTTGAATTTGTCTTTCAAAGTGAAATGATATTCAAACAGTTGAGAAGGTATGAGGTGGCGTGGAGGGCTTGTTCCTCAAGGCTAGCAGACTCTGACGCGGCTGGAAGGCTTAGGGAGCCACACTGTGTTGTGACCATGTCTTGGCCACTTACCCAGTGCCTCTGGCTTCAAGATGCCTGATGTCATGGAATCTCAACCTACCTTTAAGATGAGATTGGTATAAGTTTTAAAATAGAGGCAAAAAGATGACTATACGCTTAGCATAGACCTTTGGTAATTGATAGTGGATCTTTCTTTTCTGGTAGAATTGCACTTGTCTCTTAACAAGTCAGCTCTTACAGGCTCAGGAGCAAACTATACAAGACTGAGGTGTCTCAACCTGGCAGATGTTCCATCCTCATTATGCAGATGAGCTTTGCGATATGATTAGGCGGAACACTTGATTAAAGTGGGATTCTAAGTGTTGGTTTTGTCTGTTATTGGAGATTTCCTATTCCCGAGTGCTGCTATTTATAGTTTCTTTAAGTGTGCATATGTTTGATTCCCTTTGAGTTCTGCAGTGCAGTTTGCACAAGCTGATGTTTAGATCTGCTCCAGTTGTGCAAGAAGTGGAAAATACCCTTTTTTTTTTTTAAACAGGTCACATGTGCTTGCTGTCAGGAATAGGACCTCAGTGTAGAAAAATGTATTTTGGGACAAATCAAAATTACTAAATTTCTCCCTCCAACAGCTTTGTTTCAGAACTGGCAGTATTAGAATAAATAACAGGAAAAAATATCCTGGGTTACTATTCTTCTTTTGGTCATCTGTCAAGGACAGCAAGAAAGAGTTCGGTTTGTTTTTGTGTGTGTGCTTATGTGAGTAGCAAGTATAAAATGTGCTGTACTGTTAGGTTTGTCTAATCAAAGTAAATCATAAAAATATGTTTAAGCACTCTTCAAGTGTGGGTTGTTGGGAGGAACAATCAAGAAGGCAGGTCAGAGACAGTAACTGTGGTCATCGCCAGCTTTCAGTATTAGCAGGATGACTTTACAGTTCATCTAGAGGGTTTTCTGTGTCTAAATACTGTGCCTGGAGGAACAAAGTTATACCAAAACTATAGGAAAACACAAAGTCTGCACCCTTCTGTCATGGAGGGCTGGGCTCTTCACTGGAAATCCTCTCCCTGTTTGTGGTACCAGCATTTCCCAATGCCTACTCTGGCTTCTGTTTGGTAAACCCAGTTCTCTAGGTTGCTTCTTAGATATGGCTTCCTTGTCTCTTTGCTCTGTTGTTTCCTCTTGTGTTGGGTCAAGCATGATGTGGAGGATAAAGAGGTGTGACCCCTTGAGGTGGTCACATGAGACCCTTGTTTTGAAATTTTCACCATTAGCCTCCTGTCCTTCACCATCATCCCGGTTCTTCTCAAGAGCTGGGTGCTGTGCTCCAGGCGCACGAGGCACAAAGGTTGTGACCTTACCGTTGGTTTTCTACCCCAGCTGGAAACTGAGTCAGGCTGGGCTGAACAGCAGAGCCCTGGGGGGAGGGGAATAAGGGTAACTGTTAAAAGAATCATAGGGCTGAATGTTATACCTCAACTTCATGAGGGCCCTGTCATGGCTCCCCGATCCCTGCCTCCCTCAGTCTCTCAGTCATGTTACGCTCTGAGGTCAGAAGGACCTGCACGTATTTGTTTTTCTTCTTACCCCACCCCCATTTCTTTCCCTTTTTACAACAGTTATGTATTAAGCATTTCTACGGTGTCTGGCTCTTGCTGGCTGCAGGGAATGAAATATAAATTAGATAGAGGTTTTTTTTTTTGCTTTTTTTTCCTTTCTTTTTTACTTCTGTCGTGGAGGTAGGGACTTCTGAGTTAATACTGAATGAAACAAATGAGCCAGGTGGTTTGTGGTCACTGCGGTGGAGTGTGACTGAGAAAGAAGTCGGCTGTCTGTCTGAGGTCGGCAGGCCAGGGAGGGCATGGGGAAATAAGTGCTTCTGAAGTAAAACCTGACAGGATGGAGAATGTCTGACATAAAGGTACACCCTTGGTGCTACTCCTCACTAGCTCTGTGACTTTAAACAAGTTACCCAACCTCTCTGAACCTGAGAGCCCTCTTGAGTAAAAGAACTACTTTGCAAAATTTCTACAAAAATAAAAGGTCTAATGTATAGAAAGCAGCTAACATCAGTTTGGCAGTGAGACTTATTGAAGGTAAGATGTGAAAAGAGAAGAAGGAGTAGATGTTAATCTATCTTGGTTGTGAGCATTTATAGTTTGGTTTTGCGTTTTTTTTCCCTCTTAGTATTGAATGAGTCAAGTTTCACACTTGTCTTTTTAAAATTAACTGTGGACTAAGAATGGAGGTGGGTCTTTCTTTTTATTATCTCTTATTTCCTTCGGAATAGTCTGGCTCCCTGTTGTCCCGCTGTGTCTTCACTGATGTCATATCTGACCCTGCCTGACTTGGGAATGGGCTTTGGGTAGGACTTGGGGTTACATTTTGGATGTAAAGGTAAGGTCTGAGTAAATGAGGATTCACCAGCAAATTTCCTAAAACATGCGCATCCTTCTGCCTCCCAACCCTGGTCTCTGCAGTGGATCTGGCCCCTTGATGGGAACTGTTAGTGCCTGCAGAAGTGAAGAGGAGAAGCTAACTTCCCATGCTCTGCCCAGCTCTGTCAGCCTTGGCTTCCACAGATGGTAGCTTTTAACACGACCTCTTTGAAAACTGTTTTTTTTTTTTTTCAAAATCCATTTGGATGTCGATAGCTGCGTTCTCTCCTTCACATACCTGTGGAATGGTATCTTTCAGAAGGCAATATCAGTGAGAAAGCAAATCTTTTCCATCTAAACCAGCAAGTTCAGGTCTAGGGAAAGCATTGATGGACTCCAGTTCTTCTATAAGAAGCTGTGGCTCATTGAGCAATTTCAGGAAGGCGTGTGTGGGCTTCGCCTTCCCTTCCTTGCCCCTTCCCCAGCGTGAGTCATTTGCTGAATCATTCACACACATTCCCTCACTTTCCATCTGATCAAAGACATCATTGGAAAAGTGGTTTCCTGACCAATAGACTATGCCCAGCTTATATTTGCAGACTATATATTTTCACTGAGCAAAGCTTGCCTTGTCTAGAAGAAGTTGTGAGGCCAAAAAGATTTATTTATGGGGTTATATATATGAACTTACAAAGTGACAGATGAAGGTGTTGTGTTTACTTTGGTCCTTTTTTACATGGAAATCACAAACATGGCGTTCTTATTTAAGTCAGGCACCAGAACCATACAGGTAATGTCTGCCAGAGGAACTAGGTGACACATGACCCCATTGTTCTTTTGATCTGACCAAGGTCTCTCCAGAACTAGCAAAGACAGCACTCCACAGTTTAGCTGGCGAAACCACACGTGGGTACGTGTGTGCTCAAGTCTCAGCTACCTTTCCATTCAAAGGACTGGGTATACTTTATCTCCCAGTGCTTTGTAGAAGGGCAGTGAGTTACCCCAGCGACAGCTTTTTCTGCTTGCATTTCGGAGCCTGCAGAATGGCACCATGCAAACTTCGTACACTGGTCACTAGAACCCTTTGGAACCAATTCATCATGCTTTTGGCTGAGAATTACTGAGAATAACCATGACGATCACATGACCAGTTAGAGTCCTTTATTTGCAAAGGGTAACTTCAGCTGCTCCTTCTGGAAATGTCTATTTATTTTTAAAGTCAGCATTTCTAATAGCCTAGGTGAAGCAAGCCCAACAAATATGAGCAGCTGGCACAATTCCTTGCAACAAGCCAAATGCAATTCTGTCCATTTGCTGCAAGGAAACACACGTGGAGAGTAATTTGCAAGGTTGGCCACTGACTGGAGTGTCCTGAACAATCAGACTGCAGACTTTTTGGAACCACACCTTGCATCATTCATCATAGCATGGTAATTTCCCCCGTCATCTCACTAATAATATTTTATCTAGGTAAATGCTGGGTGAGTAAATGGCCAATGATGGGAGCGTGGAATGCAGTCCCGAGGATGCAGGCTGCAGATGAACACTTTACAGCTGTGAGTTAGAAGTGAATGAGAGGACTGATTGGGCTTACTTGGTCATCACAGCAAAGGCACTGAACTGTACAGTTTAGCAAAAGCTGAGTGACAGAGACAATTAGTTGTGTGTTTTTTTATTGAGGGGGAGGGATTCAGCCATACTTTAGGGTACTCCATTCACTTTGGAGAGTCTTTTCCTTGTAACCCCTTTTTGTCTCTGTTGATTGCACACACCTGACAGCATTCTGGTTCGTTCTCACTGGCAGCCAGTATCCCTTCCCTTACACATTTCTCCTACTGGATAGTTTCGTTTCACTTCTGAACAATCTCTTTCCCAAGTTCAGTCTCTTCCACATGTCTGGCCCATATGATAGATGCCTGGTCCCATGTCCTTCTCCCAGGAGTTGGTTTCGGGGGTGTGCTGCAGTTTAAGCGGACCCCAAGAGTTCCTTGGGTCGTGCAGTTCCACTGAAGAGCTTTCTAGACAGAATTACCATCCTCCCTTAAACAAACAAGCAAACTCGTGACAGTTTTTATCAGTCATTATTCTTTCTCTCTGACAGGACAATATGAGCAACTCTGCATGAGTTTTACTGAAAGTATTCTGTGTCAGGGAGGTGTTCCTTCTAAAACATCACTCTAAGAATGATTTAACAAAGAAGGAGGCCTCGGGTTTATGGAACTGTATTTGAACAGTGGTGTTTAGTAAGTGTGCATATTCAGATATACCAGCCCTGGAGAGCTTCTGGGATGCCTCCATTTCTGACCTAGTAGCCCAGGATCGGGTCTGAGAAGTCATATTTCTAACAAATTTGTAACTGTTAATTTGGTTGGAGGGTGACGTCACACTTTGAAGAGGTGGTCAAGGGTGATTTTACTCAGTGAACTTGAAATTGCAAAGATGTTGGTTATAAATCATGTATCATGACAAGGTTGGCCCGTGTCAGGTGACAGAATATTCAAATTAATCATGTTTAATTAGAAAAAGAAATGTTCAAGACTATGGATGGCAGGTTTGCCCGAGAGTTTGCCATTTGAGTGGCTGACGGACTGGCTCAAATCTTGAACTGGGGGTAGTTTCTTCCCAACTCTGCAAGGGTGGAACTGGAAGCAGACTGAAGTCACTTGACTGAGAGATTGGGTTGAGAAACAGGGTGATGGTGGTTTGGGGCACGTCCACATGACCGAATTGTTTTCCACAAACTTCTGCTGAATAAAACTTGAAATACGACTTTCGGCCTGTTTTCCCATCTCTAATGAATTCCAGACAGTTTGTAGAGTGTGGGAGCGTCCAAAACAGAGGAGTGGAAGATTGGGCCAAGCCAGTGTTTGCTCTGTCACACACAAGGCCGTCTCTTCCTCTTTGTTCTCAGCCTCGGCACACCACACACGCTTGTTCCTCTGATGGGGGTAGAGCAGGATGGGGCAGGGGCTATGAGAAGGAAGGTCAGGGCCAGACAAATTAAGTTCAGAAAAAAGTTCCAGACTCTGGATTTACCAGAAATGCAACCTGCCCATGTTTAATCCACTTAGACCCAAATGTTTTGAATTATGTGTTTTTGCTGTTGTTGCCCAATGAACTTCTCCAGAGAAAGAACCCTCATCTGTTCTGACCATAAACTGGCTGAGAGCTTTCACCACCAGTTCAGGAAGTCTAAATTTAGGAGAAGGTGGAATTGAACTTGAATTCCACTTTTGCCACCCTTTAGCTTAGTACCCCGAGCCTGTGGTCCCGGGAGCCCCAGTTTTAGTGTAGGGCTGGCAGGAGGGAATGAATGGGTCACAACACAGTACGAAGTAAGATAGAAATTATGTGAATTGACAGAGATTTGAAGGGCTAGGGACATAATTCAGGCAGTAAAGCTTGCTGTGCAAGCATGAGGATCTGAGTTTGGTCCCCAGGACCCATTCTAAGAAAATAGAGTGTGGCGGACATTTGTTTGTAACTAGAGCTTAGGAGATGAAAATAGGTGGAGCCAGGGGCTTGCTTGCTAGAGAAGTCAACCTACTTAGTGAGCTTCAGGCCAGTAAGAACTACCCCTGCCCCCCATATACACAGGTGGGTAGCACCTGAGGAACCTCATCTGAAATTGACCTCAGGCTTCTATATGAACTTGTACATACACACATACATAACTCCTGCCCCCACACACATATGGTATCTGTACACATATGAGCTTTCTCACATACACGTAGAGAAATGTGGAGGATTTGCCCAAATCCTGGCTGTTATTCCCTCCCAGTTAACCTTCATACACGTCATCCCAGTTAACCTTCATACACGTCATCCCAATTAACCTTCATACATGCCATCCCAGTTAACCTTCATACATGCCATCCCAGTTAACCTTCATACACGTCATCCCAATTAACCTTCATACATGCCATCCCAGTTAACCTTCATACATGCCATCCCAGTTAACCTTCATACATGCCTTCCCAGTTAACCTTCATACACGTCATCCCAGTTAACCTTCATACATGTCATCCATTAGGATTCTGACGTGAAATAGACTTTTCTTTTTGATGCCATAGTAAGTAAGGAAGGGCAGGCAGGATGAGAAGCAGGACCATAGAAAAGGCCCGAAATAATTGCCAACTTGGATAATCAGCATTGGAATCTTGAGAGTTGATCCAGGTCAAATAGTGGGGAATGGTGGGATGCCTTTGAGGGAGATATTTAAGGCTGGCACGAGCTGTTTACACGCGAGGCGTTACCCTTTGTGTCCAGCAGTCTTTGTCTTTATCAACATGTTTCCTTTCATCGTAATTACAGAGCATGGCTGGGCGGAGAATG
This sequence comes from Bramus lutescens, assembly GCA_001685075.1. Lineage (NCBI taxonomy): Eukaryota > Metazoa > Chordata > Mammalia > Rodentia > Cricetidae > Bramus > Bramus lutescens. The sequence continues at coordinate 99,223 of LOEQ01003386.1, forward strand.
CATAAGAAGAGGCACTAATTGGAGTTGTGCAATCTCATGGCAGCTCAGTGCCACTGCGGTGTCTGTACAGGCTCCTGTGATTGCTAACTGTCCCCATCCAGCCTTGTTGACCTCCTGCTCTCTGGTCACACATGTTACACCGCCATCTCTTTACGTAGTCACATTCATTCAGTATCAGTCAGGAGACCTCATCTGCCCAAACTTCAGGGTCTTTCTGTCTTCCTGTACGTTAGGAAGTTAGAAATTGAGTTTGAACTGTCTCCTCTGACACCAGTATGATTGCATTTCTTGGCCATTGCAACTTTTTTCTCCTGAAAGTGGTAGTTAACTTAGTGTTTAGAAAAGAAAGGGGACTGGAGAGATGGCTCAGAGGTTAAAAACACTGGCTGCTCTTCCAGAGGTCTTGAGTTCAATCCCTAGCAATGACATGGTGGCTCACAATCACCCATAATGAGGTCTGGTGCCCTCTTCTGGCCTGCAGGCATACATGCAGACTAGAACACTGTATACATAATAAATAAATCTTAAAAAAATGGAAAGGAGTTAACCTGAATAGTCACTGTCTTTTCTGGGAGAACAGATTCATTATATGCCAGGTATCTGTAAAGGCCTTCATCAGTAAGTATTCAGCAATGTGCCTGGGTACCAGCATGCTCACCTCTTTAATTTTTGATTTAATGAGACGATGGCTAGAGAAAGGTTACAGCAGAATCAGACATGATGGTGCATGCCTGTGACCCCAGAACTCTGGAGGTTGAGGCAGGAAAATGTTGAATTCTAGGCCACTTGGACAACATAGCAAGACCCTGTCTCAGAAAACCAAACCAGAGCAAGCCAAACCAGAACCAAAGATTACATCATATGTCAGCTGCCAGGCTGGGTGTAACTGCGATGTTACTCACTCTGTGCTGGTTGTTCACCATCCTTACCCACTATGGCAATCAGTATTGTCTGTGCCACTGGCCATGTCTTTGCAACGCAAGTTTAGGGTCTGGATGAAAATGGAAGAAATGGGAAGTTGTAGAAATATTTATCTAAAGGAGCTGGGGATTTTTCATTGTGCCTAAGTCATAATCAGATTTTCTATGGTTTAAACACTCTGACTATATGGTTGACCTTCACATGTGTATGGGGATGTACAGCAAACTTTTGAGTCCAGATTTGTCCTGAATGAATTGAAGAGTCTTTCACACCTTTCCCCACAACTATTTGCTCTTGTGTACATAGGAATGGGAACAGATTTACCAACTGTAGCGTAATTAAAGGAAGTCCATGAGAGCCCATGATAAAGGATAACATGTTTATTGGGGACCCCTCACAATAAGAAAGTCACTGTGTTTCTCTGCTCTGGGGGCGCCGGGAACTGCAAACTGCTCTCTGACTACCAACCAAATGAAAGAACAAAAGGGCTGAGAATGCTTCCTGTCTGTGCGTATAGTACCTCAGACCACACCCTAATGGGCTGGTATCTAAAATGCTATTGACTGAGTTCCCACAATAAACAACCGGTTAATTGCATGCGACACTTACACACATGCACACGTGTACACACACGCACGCCCATACGCACCATCATGCCTAATGGGTATCTGAACCCTGAACTTAAGTGAGAGGAATGGGTTACTCCATGGAGAGTTAGGGGCACAGCTTGATGAGAAAGTTGTCGAGTAGATGGATTTATTTATTTATTTATTTGGCATCTAGCTGGGTGGACGTGAAGAGGTCTTTCCTCCTGCTCTGATTTTTCTGAGTCTTGGCCTGGGAGTTAATTTGTACCATCCTCAGTATATTTATTTTGCTCTTCCAGGTGAGGGTCAATCTCACAGGTATTGAGCCCACAGTGGAATCAGGAAATACTGATGGGTAAGAGAGTCAAACTAAACGAACATTGTTGCCCTTGGCCAGGGGAAGGGTAGCTTGCTGGGTCATAACTCAATCAAGGGTCAGAGGAGGTCTTCTTAGAAGAAATGAACCTGATTGGTGGTTACATCTGCTACTCTAGGAATAAATACACTTTAAATGGTATTCACTGAGGGCATCCTTCAGCTGCTCTTACTTTAAAAATTAATCAGGCTCCTTGTATTTATAAATAGGACAGTGGTAACACTTATTTTACTGTCAGTGAGTCCCCAAGAGGACAGAGAATTTGGAAGTTTGTTGGGCCTGTCAAACGCCCAGGACACTGAGTGACCGCCAAATAGTTTTGAAAGAAAGAATAACCAGAATGTGCCGGGGATGTAGCTTGGTTGTTAGAGTGTTTGCTTAGCATGCACCTTACACACTACACAGCACCGGGGCCTATGTCCAGCTGTGTAGTGTATACCTTTGCTCCCAGTTCTCCCCATTCCAGGTGAAGGCTGAAGGATCAGAAAGCCAAGATCATCCTCAGTGTAGCCTGGGATGCACAAGAATCCATTTCAAAAACTAAAAATACAAGAACACTTCAAATAAGAATTGGATAAAAGGGTTTTTGCTTGTTTGTTTTTAGTGTGTTCAAAGGGCTCTTCTGGGAAATGGGCAGGAAATGGCTTTGGGCTTTCCCCTTATTAGCTAAATCCCTTGTTAGGTTTTTCTGAGCCCAATTTTCTCTCTTGTATAATAGACTATGGTAGAATTTCCCTCTTAGGACAGTGTGGTGGTTTGTAAGGTGCCCAGTATCCCCAACCCTCAATACAGTAAATGAGTAGGCAGGGGATTGCTGTTGCTCTTGTTGCTAAGGGAGGCAATAAACTACAGCCAGCACACCTTATTTTCGGTGGTTATGCTCTATAACACCACTGAAACCATCAAATTTGTGAATACTGCATTGTTCCCAGGACAATAACGAGCCCCTAGTCTCAACCTTTTTTGTTAACCAATGAATGCCTAACTATCTTAAGTGTGTTCCTGTTGAAGGCACTGTATTTTATGGGTATTATTGACTAGTTAACACTAGCTGACCAGTAACACTGTATCTCATGTCTGAGGAATGCTTATTTCACTAACTATGCTGTCTCCCCGCTCAACAACCTCTTAGCATGTAGCAGCACGAGAGGCAGTGGCTCAGCACTGTGCCGGGAACTGTGTAAGTAGCGGGGTCACCAACACAAGACACAAAGACACACTGACAGACTGTGAAAGGATGCTTGTCTGCAGTAGGGTATGAGTGTGAATGGGATGGCTGGTCCTAACCTCATTTGACCTCGGTGGGGAGCGTGCCCATGGGGCCACTTGGATTTCTTGCTATTCTATACATGTCCACCTTTAACTACAAGAAAGCCATAGATGTTGATATTTGGGATTACAGATTCTAATTACCAACTTGATTTGAAACTGGGAAGCCCATAAATAATGGAAATTGACTTTGCTGAAAATGGCCTTCTAGCTGCTATGCTCCTATAGCTCCAATGTGGTGGGTTGTACCTCAGCCATGCTAATGAACTGTAGTCTTCATTTGGCCTGTTTGTTGTCTGCTCTAAACATGACCCATCACTGCCAGATTGTTCATACTCTCCGGGCTTCACTGTTCAGGCATCGTATTTTTGACTTTGGTATAGTTCCTTTTGTTCATTTTTTTAGGAAGATGGGATATGAGAATCAAGCCTTGTGGGGGAAAAAGACAGAGAAACTATGAGGTCTTTCCTGAAGAATCCAAGAGAAAGCAGATGGCATAGAAATGTTCTGCAGTAACCAAGTCCAGCTCACTCAGGGCTTGGAGTTTACAGGTGGTGGTTTTGATTTCCTCCTGTACTGGAAACCAGTATATTATAGACAGCAGTCATTACTGTAAACATTGGCTGAGTACTTGTTATTGGTGCTTGGGATTCTTCTAGAAGGAAGCAGAGAGGAACTAGTTTCAGACGCACGATTTACTAAGACAAGAAAACACACAAATCCAACAGTAATAGCAACAGCAACCACATCTAGCATTTTAAAAACCCTTATTATGGCCCATGTCTTAGGCTGTAGTTTGACTTGCTTTTCTTGTGTGTTTGAGTACTGTAGTACTATAAAAAGCGTTGTGTTGTACATGTGCATGCGCACATGCACGCATACCTTTAGTCCTGAAAAAGATTACCTGTGTAATTTTCTTCTACAATTTTCTGTGTTAGAAATTAAACTGCCAGGAACAAATAATTTGTACCTCAGTGATTTTTGACCACACAAGGCATCTGCTATCCAACAGGTGTGGTGTGAGCTGTTTAAAACGTTTTTATAATAGAATTTTCCCATGAGATTGGCCGGCTCCCATTTTATAGATGAAGAAATGGAGGCTTGCCTGTCTTCTTCTCCTTGGATATGTTAGGCCACTCAAATAAAGATGACATCAAGATTTAAACGTAGGGCTGTCCAGCTTGGTCGCTCGTGTCTTTCTCTGTCACTCCTCGGTGGGAGCTGGCTGTGTTGTGGTTCAGAGGGAGTGGCAGGTGTGAGCAAGGGTGACAACTCATTGTTTTTGGAATGGAAAAAGGACTAGGTTTCTGATGAAGTAAAGACCAAGGACTCAGGGTGTGGCTGAACGTTTGGATCCAAGATAAATAGATCTGTGTATTAAAGGTGCTCATAGCATACCTGGATAAAAAGCCCTTTGTTTTCCAAGTTGCTTCTGAAGGAGGAAGGAAAGATAGGTTGTGATGGCTCCCACGGAAGATACGACGTTGACTCCTTAACCATTCTCAAGGGCATGGTGGGTACATTATAGGTTTTCCTAGTTATTAAAGCTGTTCCTTGAATCTTGCTTCCTAATAGCCTCAAATAGTCTTCTTATTGACACACCCAGCGTCGTGTTCCTCCGCTGAACATGTACTCCTTAACATCTTGATGGTTTTCGCTAATTTCTCTTACCCCTCCCCTCCCCAACTTGTTAATTGCTTTTCATGTGTGCCTTCATAAAGTAGTAGCCAGTGTGTTCCCTTTTGGACTGTTTATCTTTGACATGCCAGAGCTCTTGAAACATCATAATGTTGTGTAATGAGCGTAACTTCTGCCTTGACATGTGGGTGTTAAGAGCGTTAGTCATTGTAAAGTATTGAGTTAAATATTTTCGATAAAAGGCTGTAATGATCTAACAGAGAGGAAAGAAGCTATAAACCTCCCAGTTGATGGCTTTAATGGTGAGCCATGTACTTAGTGGGTTCCCCAAGCAAGTTAGGATCCATAGCATAGATGCGCAAACCTTACTTTGCATAGAGAGAGAGGAGAAGGATAGACAGTTCATTGCCACACATGAAGAAAAGCACCAACTGTTCAGGTTTCCAGAGCTCTTGTTCCGGAGCCTTTATCTGTCACGTATCTTTAACTCCCACAGGAAATGTTCAAGCCTTCTGGGAGACATTATCAATAGGGACTCCTGGGCTGCATCTTTAGCCTCATTAAAGCCCCTCAGCTTTGTAATAATGATCAGTCAGTGTTGGAGAGCCACCAGGGAGTTCTCGACAGCTCTGTGGAGAGCCGGAGTCTTCGTGAGCGAATGAGAGTGCCTGCACCTACCATGTTGGCTTTATGAAGAGTTTTGGGCAGCGTTACTCACTATGAAACTATGTTCCTGTTGCCCTGGTTTATCTCCACAGACATCAGTCCACGCCAGAAGGTTGACTACTTGTCTCTCCGTGTCTCTGGGCATCTGAAGATGGTTGAGGTACATTGCTTTGGTCCTTTCTGGGGAGTGCATCATGGGCACTGGACTGGAAATATTGTCTAGATAGTGTTTACTAAAACACTAAATTACTAAATTGGTTTGTTAAAATGGTGGGCTGTCTTGTTCTTCGGGTTGGAGTTGTAAATGGGATCATGAGCTACCTCTCTTTCCTTGCCAGAGATCTTCAGTTGTTCTGTCAAACAACCTCAGAGCTATGTACCTTTTTCTTCCTAGAGAGTTTGCAAACAAGAGGGTTGTTTTCTTGTCTGAGCAGCCGCTGGGGCTGCTTTTAAGGTATCTTATCACTTGATGTTTTCACAGAAGGTCCAAGTCAAAGTATGTCACTTCTCGAAATAATTTTCTCTTGGAGTATGGCGTCTTGTACATATTGATCACTATTTTCATGATCTCATAGGCAATTGACATTTCCGGGACTGGAGGCTTTCTAGAAGGGAGATCTCATCGTTTTCCTCTGTGTCTTTTCCTTATAAGTATTATGGATCTCTTGTCCCCCTGTATAGGACATTACATTTCTTTGTCTTCACCATTCCATGAATCCATAGATAAGGACACACTTTTGAATGGGAGCCCAGGAACCTGTTGATGTGGTATCTTTTACCTTTCATGATTATCATTGTTAGCGCCTCCCTTCCTGGCATGGTTCCCTGTCATTTAAGCAGGCAGCAATTACAGGTTTGCTAAAGAAGCTGACTTCTGCTGCCAAGGATCCTATTAATTATCACTGTATCTCTAATTTGGCCTTCCCAGTGTTGAGAGAAGGCACACACATGTATGCCTTCTGTGGAGTGGCTGCAATGGCATCTCCATAACGATCTTTCTGAACCAGTTGTGTGGACTCTATGTTCAGCCAAAGGGCCAGTGTGGCCCTGGTGAGTTTCTCATCTTTTCTTCTCTAGGTTGCTTAGTTGGTCAGGTTTGGTGTGTTTGGTTTTCTCCTTCTGATTCTGACCTGAGTAAGAGCCAAGGGTTGGCTTTTACCTTGAGAACTTAGACCTATTTCCAGTCTGTTCTTGAACTAAAAATGAGGCAGCTTGAAACCATGTAAGTGATTTTCCCACCAGCTGCTTCCTCTCTGGGTGAGGAGTGAAGAGGAGAACATGGAATTGACTCTATGCCTCTCTTCCCGAAAGTAATAATATAGATGTTAACCAGTGCGTAATAATGCAGATGTTGACTGATGCATTCCAGCTACTGCTTCTAGTGTACTGTGTTTGTGTGTGTGTGTGTTGGGGGGGGGATGTTGTTCTTTATTCAATATTGACTCTTGCTCATTGACTCTCATTGCTCAGAAGTGGCTGGATTGCTTTTGTTTGTGTTCAGACACGTTGAGTTCACTTGTTCAGTGAGCACTTTTTTAGAAGTTTCTAGGGCTCATTTGACCGGGTCTGGAGTGCTTATGCTTCCTTTCCCCCTTTTTCATGTTATTTTTGGCACCGCTGGTGTTGGAAGCTGTGGGAGTGATTCACCGCAAAGTGAATTAATTTTCCACGTTTTCTGATGCGTTCCCCAGTCGCCCCTGTTTCTCTCCCCCCTCCCCAGATGACTCTGCACTTACACTGCTGTCATCTTTGCTGGCTCAGACAGAAATGCTGATGTCACTTGGATTTCTTCAATTACAGCTGGTAGGAATTAACAGAAATCGTGAAAGCGTACCACTTCCTCATTTTGCTTCTTTCTGGACTAATTATTGTCCTTTCAAGTCCTCTGGGAAGTTGGGGACTTGGAAGCAAATTCTCTGTCATTGAGTTCAAAAGGCAGTTCTCAAGTTTCTTTTTCTGTGACTCTAGAGATAAGGTCACCCTTAGGATGGAGCTCTGGTGTGACCCCTAGTAACCCCAGACTGGCTTCTCACTAAGGATCTTACAGGTTGGGCTGTCGGACTCGTCTTCTGGGTGAAGTTTCCAACAACTTCCCTGAAGTAAGTTTCCTTATATAGAGGATTTTTACTCAACAGGCTCTTTCCAGCTCCAGACTGCTCTTGGTATGAGGTGAAAGGTTCTGACTCATTTGCTGATATTTTTCAGAGCTTTTGCTCTTTGAGGAGTGCTCTCTTCTGACCCCCTCTTTCTCTTGTTTAGACTGTTTGCCGGCCTCAGGCATTTGTTCTGTCTCTGCTCCTGTCTCTAGTAGCTGGGTGACTGGGCCTCAGGCTCCCTCTTGTTTGTTGGTTTGAGAGATGGCTGGGAACCTGGCCTGGGAATCCCCCAGGTTTTGGAAAGGCAGGTGTAGCTGCCACCTGGAGTGGGCATCACGATGACCATGCCCTCTTTGGCTCTACTGATTGAATTGAGCCCCATGAAAGCAGAAATAGAAGGGTTCAGCATTCGCACTTTCCTGTGCAGAGGTTTTTGCTTATTTCGTGTATTTAGAAAACGCATCCATTGGCAAACTGCTGACTTACTATTTTCCCTGGAATGGAAACAATTTGGATTATTTCAGTGATTTTTACCTAAGATTTGTTTGTCTATAGTATTAGTTTTGTTTTCTGGTGTCCTGTTTAAGGCCAGAATGTGGCTTTTTTTTTTTTTTTACCTTATAGAAACAAGTGTTCCTTGGTGCTCTGGAATTTTGCAAACCAATGTGCATTTGAAACATGATGTTTATTCCACAGAGTCAAAATAGAAACTCTAAAGTGAAAATTATAGATATGTAAATATTTCTATCTTGGGACATTTCCTTTCTTTGAAAAATTTTCTCTGGATTAAAACATTTTCAGATTATAGAGCATTCCCTTTCACTGTTTATTTTCTCACTAATTGATTTCTCATTTTTTTTGAGAGAAAAGCAAGATTTAACAGCAAACTTGTAGATAGAAATCATGTGTGCATCTTGAGTGTTGGATGTGACATGGCAGTGGGAACGTTGCTGTTGGCTTTCACTGAGTCAATTTAGTTTAATTTTAAGATAAAAGATTTAGTTTAGGAGTATGGAATAGTATTTGATTGTTTGAAAAACTATTAAACATTGATTCCATATTCTTAGAAAGAGGTATCTTTGTTGAGCCTCTTTTTGCTTTGAGATCTGTATATAGTTAGCTAACATTTCCTCTGATAGTGCCAGAGGTGTTTGAGTTGGGATTTTGGAATGTCATAGGAGAAGCTGTAGATTAAGCATTAAGTGAACTGTAAATTTCACTAGATTGCTGATTGAGCATGCGTGATTTTTATCCCCACAAGTAGCACCATGGTAGAGTTAGCAATGCCTTAGTACATATTGAGTGAATGAATGCATGCATGCATGAATGCATTGGAAGTCCTGGTTGTGGGATCAGCTGTGCAGTAGCTAATTGTAGGACCCCGAGTTACTGTTTACGAGGAGTCTGTCCCTTTTGTCCAGAGAAGGGGAAGGACTAGATCAGGGCTGATTGGGCAGGGTGCTTGATGTTCCTTGGTAGGAAATGCAAACATCTTTCTCACCTTCCTGGGGTCCTTCATGACTCTAGGAGGTCAGGCTTCTGCTTCCACCACTCACTGTGGTTGGGTAGCTGAAGCCCACAATGTGCTATCTCAGCAGGCTTCTTTCTGAGCTTTCTTACTCTGCGTCTTTGAGGCTTTGTTTGTCTCAAGTCAGCGACATTCTGTGATGCTTGTTGGTCAGCAGATGTTGACCTAACTTATAGCAATGGCAGCAGCATGCAGCACTGGCCTCTCTTTCAGAATGTTTTGATATATCAGCACATACATGTACAATTAATCAATAGGCCCAGTCAGCATTCCTCTAGTGGAGTAAGATATGAAGAGATGATGAGATCTATAGTTTCTTCCCTTTGTCCTTTGAGTCCCTTTTATCATGCAGCCTGCAATTATTGACACCTACTGCGTTGTGGACTGTCTATGCTGGGGATAAAAGGGTTAAGATACCTGGTCTGTCTTCTTGCAGCTCACTGTGGCATAAATATAAGGCTAAATCTATAACTGTTGCCATGAGTCTAAAGACAGAGAGGCTAGTTTTTCTGGAGGACCATGGCATGTGAAGAAAAGTCTCCTAGCAAGAATGAACTTGACTTTATCACAGGGAGGGCAGTGCAGAAGAAATGAGAGAAAAGCCTTTCAGGTGGAAGCTCAGCAGAGTGTGCCTGGAGCTTCAGGGAGCATGGCTGGATCTGTGTAGGTGAGGGGCAGTACTGGAGTTGCCACTTGGAGGATGATGTGGAGCATGACCACATCTCTTGTCCTGGTTAGGAAGGTTCTAGATCAGTGGTTCTCAACCTTCCTAACATGTGGCCCTTTAATACAGTTCCTTGTGTTGTGGTGACCCCCAACCATAAAACTATTTCATTGCTACTTTATGACTGTAATTTTGCTACTGTTATGAATTGTAATGTAAATATCTCATATGCAGGTTATCTGATACATAACCCCTGTGAAAGGGACCTTTGA
>LOEQ01003386.1:109255-147634 GCA_001685075.1 Bramus lutescens
CTGCAGGTTGAGAACTGCTGTTCTAGGTGAACCTTCTTTGTGAGAAATAACATGTGTTGTGCTACTGTGAAGATGTGTGGTGCTTGCAAGAGGGTGAAAAAACCTCTGGTACAGATTTTGAGGGCAGTGAGGACAAAAGTGAGGCTGGCCTACGACTTATTGGCGACAGGAAAGTGGTTGCGTGTTCATTCATCTACCAAGTCCTTCATCACATAGTCAGGAGCATCTTCTGGACTCAGCATCATGAGTAAGGCAGACATGGTCTCTACTGTCTGGAAGCCTCTGCTCCAAGTAGAGAACAGTCTTTGTATTCTTGGCTGGGTAAACGATCAACATTCTGTTTGTCCATCTTGTCCACATTCATTTCTTTCCTCCAGCTAATTTATAGACTGATGACATGCTTCTGTGACAAGAGTTGGAAGGTGAAGTTCGATATGCGGATAAGGCCCATGCTTTGCCCTTGGCATATGCTTGCATGCATGCACAGGATCTACAGTGAAGCATTCGGGGATTCCTCATAGGCACATCTGTTGCAGGCAACGGTCCAGACATTTCTCCATACTTTCTATGGAGTAACCCTGACCCTTTAACCCATTATCCAAGAAGAAAAGTCTCAGGTCTTGTGGATCTTGAAGGTGGCCTTCATGGCCGTTTTCCTTTCTGTGGTCTTCTTGTTGCCAGTGCTTGGGATTTGCATTGAGGAGTTTAGAACTGGCCTCAAGCCAGCAAGGCTGACAGAGGTCAGAGAAGTGGCGTGTGGTAAAGAGATGTTTTGGTATAGAAATGGCAATCAATTCCTCCATTAAATAGAAATGTTCCCCTAAGGTCCTCATCCAGGCCAGCACTGTCCATAATAATGCAGAGTCAAGGTTCAGCTGACCGAGTGATATAAATTCCTAGGAAGATAAAGCATCAGAGCTTATCACTCCAGGTCAGGATTGTGGCTTTGGCCCAGGAGCCTGTCTTTCCTATTTCACATGATTGACAGAGGCTGTCGACCACTGCTGTAAGAGCTGTGGCGTCAGCTTATTCTAGGTTTGAATTTCAGCCATGTTGCTAAGTAGCTGGGTGAGTGTAGGTGGATGATTAGGGCCCTCTGTTCTTCCCCTGTGGAGGGAGTTGTGGTTAAGCACGTTAGACCTTTCGTTTAACTTGCCGGGGTTTGTGTGCCCGCTCTGTTGCTGCACGACAATGGGCAGTGTGCTGTCTTTGTGTCATATCTGTACAATGATAACGACAAAGATGATAGTAGTAATTCTTACTTCGTAAGGATGTGTTAAGACTTACATGAGATTATATGTACAGAGGGGTTAGCACAATACCAGGCACTTAATTTTCTCTCAGTATTCCTTACTCAGCCATCTTCTCTAGCCTTATTGTGTTGTACTTTCTAGAATGTGCTGTAGCAGTACCTTCTGACTGGTATTTTGTTCTATCTGAAAACTAGTGTTGTATAAAATACACTTGCTGTTATGTGCTTTTCTTGGTGTGTGGTGTATGATAGGATCTTGTTATGTAGCCTTGGCTAGACTGGAATTCACAGACCAGGCTGGCCTGGAAGTTGTGACAACTGACAATTCTCTTGCTTCAGCCTTCTGACTATGTGGGATTATAGTATGTTCCATTATGCCTGGCTTTTTTTTCTTTTAAACTTAAGATTTAATAGAATTTCTGGGTGAGGGATACATTTCTCCATTCTAAATAATGAATGTCCAGTTACATTTTAATTTTTAACAGAGAAATTTTTTAGTGCACATATATGTCAAGTGTTTTATGGCTTGCTTAGAATAAAAAATTGCTTATTTAAATTTAAATGGACAGATAGCCTATATTTTTATTTGCTAAATCTGGAAACCTAGTTTGGGAACAAGTAAAACCTAACCCTGCACTTTCATTCCTATGTATGTAATATATATGTATATGTTTATATTACATACACACATATATGCATATATAACACATAGAGGGAAGTATATATTATTTTTGTCATAATAATATTTATTATGAAAACAGGCTAGTGTTTTCATAATATATATGTGTGTGTGTATATATATATATATATACATTCATACACACACCATATTGCATGAAATTCTGAAATGTTTTGACGTGGTTTTAACCTAAAAGATACTGGTAATGATAATGATATCCTACTGGGTAGATGCGCATTCCAGAGAATCCTGATGATCTCCTCAACATTGAAGGAAATTATCTCATTATTCAGAGTCATCTAGCTGATCTAGCTGAGGAAGAAGGTCATTCCTTAGGGCTGGTCTGGTTTTCCAAGTAGAAGAATAAACACATCCAGTGGTTAGGTTAATATCTTGGAATGATCATTGTATTTACACCTGAAGCTAATCTTTTTGAGTAGCTTTGGCCTTGAAGCTATTAGACTAGTTGGCGACTTTGAAAGAAGTTGCATACAAGATTGAAAACCTTTGAATTCATTGTTCCTCATGCATTATTGTGCATACTGGAGAGATGAATGTTTCTGCCTTCAACTTTTATGTTTGATGGCACTAGAGTAAGAAATTGTATTAACAAAAGGCAGAAAAAAATAAGGTCATAGTCTATGGCAGGTCAAGCCATGTCCCAATGGTTGAATGTAGGCAGTAACTAATTGTGGATGCCAAATAGATTAGAAACAGATTAAATTAGAAGTGGATTCTTGGAGGGTATTATTTGAGAGAACTAGACAAAAGATGAGAATAATTTCATTTGGGAAATGAAAAGTTCTATGTATGGAGTTAGCATTAATGAATACCTGGAAGTATCCACAGTTTGAGGTAAACAAGTTACTTAAATGCTACAAAAATATATCCAGCACCCCAGTGTCTCCTGCACACTTCCTCTCATGTGTAGCTGCTGATGGTATAAGATACCCTCACTTGACCTGAGATGGGTGGAGCTGGATCTATTCCATGTTGGGTTCCTAAGTATTCATTGTGTACCTGCTGGTTTCATGTCTGAAATGGCTGGAGAGACTTGGACAATGTTTAGGGACTCTTACTTGGTTACTTCATCACACTAAAATGCATAAAGTGACCTTGGGTTTAAATTGGGCAGGAAGACGCCATGAGAGGCCTCTTGTGAGGCATCCTTCCTTGAAGTGTTTGTTTAAATAACTTTGAAAGCTAACTTACCTCATTTCCTGTTGGGATGGCAGTTGTTTATTAGACTTGGGCTAAGTTGCAGTTAATAGGCTTAATGGTTTTGAATGGTCCCAAATAACTAACTCTCCATCAGGGTGCCATTTGTAACCATGGAGGACTCGCCAAATGGGGCGCAGGGCATACAGAGCTGCCTGAAAGGGCATGTCATCATCCTAGACCTCACTACAGAAAACAAGAGTCTGGAAATAAGGCATTGAAATTGCAGTCAATGCTAAAATATGTCCAACAACACTTTTGTTACTTAACAACAACAACAACAATAACTATTCCATGTGAAGTTAATGCCATTTAAAAATGCCCCGTTTTTAGAGCTTACTGTGAGCAGCCCTACTCCTCTAGCAAAAGAACGAACTAGTGTGGCAGAGAGCTCATCTTGGTTAGATGTGGTGTGGGGAACTGGGCTGGGTAGCCTGCCCTCTGCTTGAGTGGGGCTGCTGGGAAGGCTGGGAATGGGCATAGGAAACGGTGCCAGTTTTCAGGTGGCATGTTTTAGATTGGCAAGCTCTAAGCTAGAATGGAAATTAGCAAAGCATTGGGGGTCTCAGGTGTATTATTTTTGTCCATTAGGACTGGTGTGTGGGTCTCAAGTCCAGGCAGGTTATTTGTAGTGGATGTTTTGGCTATTTCAGGTACAAGTGTGGTGAAATGAGGCCTGGATCAAACCTTTATTGGCTTCTTAAGCATGAAAGAACATAACTGCTTATGTAAGTTTGGGCCTGGCTGACTGTTATTGTTTTTCCCCTTGATGGCCAGGCCAAATATTAGATAGTTTAAATATCTGCTCATGGATCTTACTGCTTTGTTTTTGGCCATGCTTAATATCTCCCTTTACATATCCATCATTAAGTTATAATTGAAGGTTCATGTTTTATATTTACAATGATGCATGGAAATTGAGCTGTGCCAGCCATTCAGACTTAACGGCAAACGTTAGCTCGTGCCAGAAAGTTTCTGAAATCTGGCTCTTTCTTGAGGGCGTTCAATCAAAGTGGTCCATCTCTCTTCCTTTTAGGCCGTGACTGCTCAGAAAGGCACCACAGCTTCAGTGTGGGTACATGGAAGAGTGTCTCAGTCCTGATAGAAATACAGTGAGATGCTAAATTGGTGGAATATTTGTACTCATGGAACTTTCCTGTGTGTGTGTGTGTGTGTGTGTGTGTGTTGGCATATAAAACTAAATATACACAAAGAAACAACTATATCAGTGAAATATACATATGTACTAAATGTCAATAAATGTTTGGGAAAAAGAGAAAGCATGGGTAGGTTTTTTTGTAATTTAAAACCAAGTGGACAAGGAAAGACCTGATAAGAAAATGACAATTGAGGAAAGACCTCAAGAAGGTCAGAATGGGCCACAGCGGCACTGAGGGCAAAGTATAACATACAGCAGGGGTAGGTACATGGTCCCTGAACAGATGTGACTCATTCAGGAAGAACGTCGTGACCATGCAACCTGGGACAAGCTGAGCAGAATGTAAAGCATTGGAAGTAGAGGCGATAGTCAGGGGTGGCTAGAGAGGAAATATGATCTGGCCAAAGGCAGGCCCCATGGGGTCTCTGATGTCTTAGCATTTTTCTTACTGTAATGGAAAACCAATGTAAACTTCTCACCAGAGGAGTAACAGGGTTGTGTGGTGGACACAATGGTAAAAGAATTTGGAGACCAGGAACCAGCAAGATGACTCAGTGGGTAGAGGTACTTGCTATCAAGCTCCACCACTCTAGATTGATCTTCAGGACCCATGTCATGAAAGGAGAGCACCAATGCCCACAATTATGCTACAGTGCACACTTACGCTGTGGCACATGCTTGTGACTATGCTCCCTCTGCCCCCAACAAGAATCTAGAGATCAGCTAAGCCATGGCTTTGTCCCCGTTAGAGGCAACTATATTCAGCATTCTGAACTTTGATTTTTCTCTTCTTGCAACACAGTATTTTTTTTTATAAACATAGTATATTTTGTTTGTTTTTTGTTTTTCTAGATGCAAAAGTCCTGTATAGAAGTCCTGGCTGTCCTGGAATTCTCTTTGTAGAACAGGCTGGCCTTGAAGTCACAGAGATCTGCCTGCCTCCGCCTCCCAAGTACTGGGGTTACCACCTTTAATTAAAATTGCCACTTCCAGCTCCTTTTTAGTGTCCTTCCAGCCCTGCTGGATCAGCATCCTCATCCCAGTATGCATGGCTGATTATGTTTCACTTTGTGCATACAGAGCTGGATCACTAATGTATAAAAGATCTTATTACCCCTTTTAATTTTTGAAAAATATTCCTATAACTATCTTATATTGAAAACCTTACAAATTATGAAGTAGGTTTATATGTTGATCTTAAAGCTTGTTTGCAGGTGAAATTTCTGGGGAATCACAGGTCTTAGCCATTATCTGTAACCTTAATGGTTTATGGAGCACAGAAGATAAATTTCAAGGTTTTTTTTTTTGTTACATTGAGCTATCACCTGGGCACAGTAATAAACAGGACAAAAGTTCTCAAAAGTTGAGTAAGAGGAGATGGTCTGGGTTAAGGCAGAACCCTAGTCATCTCAGAAGAGAAGGAAAGAAGGGCTGGCTAATTGGAGGCCTGTGAGATCTGTAACCATAGTTGATGTTTAGATATTTCTTCCCATCAGTATTCGAGAGGCTGTTTGCAACATCCACTGAGCCCCAGTGCCACACAGGGTAAGTAAGATGTGCCAGGACCTGGCAGATTCTTCTGTAGCCTTGAGCAGTTTGGCTCTTCCCCAAGCTGGCATCATGCTGTTTAGCACATCAAGGGCCTGTAATTAACCCTCTCTAGAGGCTGTATAGGGGCCATCTTTTAGTACTCTAGACTATCCTTGGGGAATCTCAGTCCTCTCTTCCCTCTCAGAACATTTCTTCTGCTTTCTTTGCTGTACTAGGGCCAAGTAGAGAAGGCCTTCCTTCTCCTTGCCATGTCTTCAGGCCTCTGTGTGAACTGTCAGGGGCCTGCGGGGCCCAGTCATGTCACCCATGGCTGGATTCAACCCGTTTCTCCTCTTCTGTGGATTGGGTTTTTCTCAGGAAGTCCAGAACTAAGTTTCTAGGTCGAGAATTCTGGAACAGCTTTCTAAGAGATAAGAGGTCTGCTGTTCTCCCAGGCTGGCATTTTGGCTGATTCCTGGTTGATACTGTGGAGTGAGGCATGGATGAGGAGAGTGATCATAGCTACAGGGAGGGCCACCACTCTCCAAAGGGTGAGACCTGGGAGCTGCCCCTGTGAAAATGCTTTGGAGGCAACTAACTCTGCTTCTCAGTAGTGTCATAGAGTGGGTGGGAAACTGAATGCAGAAAAGGGGAGGGGTCTGCTGGAGCCGGAGATCTAGATAAGTCTCACATGCAGGAGTCCTTGTTCCTACCATGGCTTCCTTTTCGTTCTCCTCTAAACTGCAGGCTGTGGCAGGCCTCCTTGCTTCCGTCTCCCACACCTGCCCACCACTCTTCTGTTTGCATCCTGTAGCATCCTCAGTGTAAAGGTTGCTTCTTCGCTTCCCTTCCCCTTCCCCTGACTTGGGCTGCCATGCCCTTCCTTTGTGGACCCTGATCTTTTTACTTCTGTGTTCATCTGTGTATTCGGGGTCTAGTTTCTACCTCCACGAGGCCAGAACTCATAACGATTATGTTTACGATTATATTTCCAGAGGTTAGACCAGATAAACATTGTAGAAATATTTGTGGGTTAAATCAGTCGTTCCATAAGCAGGAGATTAGATGGTGGAAAGGCAAGGTTCATGTTTTCTCTTACTTATCTACATGAAATGACTGTGCCTACCCTAGCTTAGACTAACAACTGTTAACCATTTGGATATTATCCAAGAATATAGGAGATGTGATTTCTGTCCCTAATATGACTCAGTCTGTGGCTTTGTGGCATTTTTATTAAGATCATCTTGGCACAAACCAGAACTTAGTGAAATCATACAAATCAGCATTCTTTAATTGGTGTGGCCTGACATGCTAGGCTATGATTTATCTATTTGTTTAATTACAGTTGTGTTTTTGCTCCTTACTTCTGTGGGCTTTAGTGCAGTTTGGGCACCCTATTGTACTTAACTAAAAACGAATAGAAAAAGTGTTGCTTGTGCTTTCCAGGCTCCACAGAGGGGTTCTTTTTTGAGAATGGGAGGTTGTTTTGATTGTAGATTGAAACATTTAAGAGGTAGCTGTAAACAGAGACTGCACTTTTGTTTCCTGGCCACCGAGACCCAAATTATCACCTAGGAACTATATTAATTACAGCAGGGTTTGGCCAATAGCTCAAGTGTATTCCTAGCTAGCTCTTATATCTTAAATTAACCCATTTCTATTAATCTGTGTATGGCCGTGAGGCTGTGGCTTACCAGTAAAGTCTCACGTCTTTTCCCTTTGTCAGATACATGGCATCTGCCTGATTGTGCCACCTTTCTCCCTACATTCAGTTTAGTTTTCCCACACAACTATATTTTGCCCTGCCATAGGCCAAAGCAGGTTCTTTATTAACCAATGCTAATAAAACATATTCATAGCATACAGAGGGGAATCCCACATCAAGTAGGAATAGAAAACTAAACAGTTATTTCTCCAGAAGAAAAATCAGGATTTTTGACTGTATATATATAAAAAAATAACAGCTGTAGATTTCATTTCTGAAACTAAATGCCTCACGTATTGATGGAAACAAGATGGCTTCCTCCTAGCGGAGTGGGCGTGCGTGTCTGATGCATAGAGAAAATGTGCATTGTTTTACAGGGCATTGAAGTGTGTTAGATCGCAGGAGATCAGCTCAATGGGATATATGAATAGTCACAGGCTGAAGTGCATGAACTGAGCTTGTTTAAAGAGCTGGAAAATCTGATGTATAATGTTTCCCAGCCATTCATGCTTGGGATCAGAGTGAAAACTAGATGTTGCTGTTTTATGTTTACTCAGGTGACATTTGTTAGCTGGTGACCCTCAGTTACTTAGTTTGCTTCTTTGAGCCCCAGAGCCCTCACCCATAAAGTGGAATGGAGATTAAAAAAATCAGTTGCCTTCAGATATTGTGATGATTTCATGAGTTAATGAATGGGATCAGCATACCCCCTCTCAATATTATTATTTTGTAAAGGGACAGTGCACTGGATAGGGTAGTAGGTAGTTAAGTAATGGACTTTGGAGGGGCATTCTCCTAGGTTTCAGTCCTGCCTCTGTGGCTCACTGGCTTAGCCACCTTTCGTTAACACTAGCCTGTACCTTGGATGGTTTCCCTGTGTCGAGGAGTAATAAGATAGCGACATAGGGTTTTCCAGCAGATGAACTGAGTTAGAAGTTGTCAAGTGCTCAGAGCAGCTCCTGGTCTCTACTAAGTGCTGTGCAAATGTTTTCATTATGGTTGAGAGGCCTGAGCTTGGCTCCATCACCACACTGGAGCCAGGAAGAAGAAGCTCTGTGAGCCTCAGTGTCATTTTATAATGCAGGGTGACTGTGAAAATCCACATGAGAAATCAGTGAGATGTGCTGTTTAGCCCAGGGTTAGAACATGGACTACTCTGTGTGTTCATTCTTCTCCTGTCATAAAACATCTAGCAAAGAATGTAATAAAGGAATAGGTTATTTGGGTCCATGGTTTGTGGGGTTCCTCATCATGGCAGGGATGGTATGATAGCAGGAGTTTGAGCCTTAGAAATGGGGAAGCAGAGAGAGATGGACACTGTGCTTCATCTGTTTCTGCTTTTGATCCAGTACAGGATAGTGCTGCCCACGTTCATGGTGGGTCTTCCCTCCTCTGCTAAACCTCAAGTCCAGAGGTGTGTCTCCTAGGTGACTCTGAATCCCATCAAACTGACAATGAAAATTAACCCTCACATTAAATAGGCTTTAGAATGAACAGAAGAGGAATGAACACACAGAGTAGTCCACGTTCTAACCCTTGGCTTAAACAGTTAGCACATCTCACTGGTTTCTCACGTGGCTTTTCACAGTCACCCTGCATGAGCGTGTCTAAGACTTTTTATATAATTGTTTCTACTATTACGATTTTAGCTTCCATTGTTTGTATTGCTCTGGCTACCATGTTATGTGCAGCTTTGCAATTCAAGATAGATTTCCCCAACATGATATCAAAATGAGTATGATGAAGTGGATGTTAATACTGAGGCTTGCTTCTTCCTGTAATTCATGGCATAGTTACCCAAATGAATCCCTTTGGTGCATTGAAAAGTATCTAGTGAAAGACTTATAATCAAGCATGTATGATTTTATGTCACAAAAGAACAGAGGGTCAATGGTGTGGGAGGTCCTTCTGTCTATGTGTTGCTTTTATTGATTAATGAATAAAGAACTGGCTTGGCCTATAGCATGGGAGAAGGAAGGTGGAGTTAGAGAGATGCCATGGAGTTGCCAGAGTCAGACATGCTGAAACTTTGCCGGTAAGCCACTGCCACATGGTGATATTCAGATTAATGAAAATGGGCTAAATTAAGATGTAAGAGTTAGTCAATAAGAAGCTAGAGCTAATGGGCCAAGCAGTGTTTTAATTAATACAGTTTCTGTGTGATTATTTCAGGTCTAAGCTAGCCAGGCGTCCAGGAACCAAATAAGCAACCTCCTTACAACAGGTCATTGTTAGGTATAAAGCTATCTAGTCATGGAAAATGATATAGAAAACAATGAGAAATAAAATTTCCAAAAAGAGCAATCAAAAGTGAACATATAATCTTTAAGTCAATCTATCTATTTCCTGTGTTGACTAGGGTTGAGCTCATAAGGACCTCGCTTAAATCTATTTTCTGTGTTGGCTAGGGTTGAACTCATAAGGACATAGCTTAAATTTCCAATGTCAAATCCTGTCAGTGGCTGATAGTCATGCTTCTTCAGGGAGTAAATAACTACCAATTCCAGTGTTCTTAGCATTTTCCATGCTAGTCATTTGGATCATTGTCACTACAATCACTATATTTAGACCTTTCCATTGTTTTGCAATATGCCTTTAAGTTCAGCTTCCCCCTTTTATTTTAGTAAGAATATAAGACAATGACACACCAAATAGAATTCAGAGTGATGAATGATGATTGGGAAATCTAGAACTTTGACTGTAGGTCAAACCTGTAGATCACGATTCCTTTTAGGGGAGTCAAACAACCCTTTTACAGGGGCATCTAAGACCATTTGCACATCAGATATTTACATTACAATTCATAATTACAGCAAAATTACAGTTATAAACTAGCAATGAAAATACTTTTAGGCTTGGGGGTCATTACAGCATGAGGAACCGTATTAAGGGGTCACAGCATTAGGAAGACAGAGAACCACTGGACCAGGATTTGACTGGGAGTCAGTCACCTGTGCTTTCATGAAAGGGGGAGACTTGCATTCAGCCATTAAATAGGCAAAGAAATGCAAGAGTACGAATCTCTAAGAACTAGATACCTACATTACAACATGGAAGGGTTGATAAAGTTCCTGAACTAGGTGTCTTGTAGGGACACAGCAACTGAAGAGGGCTAAAGAGATAGCTCAGTGGTTAAGAACACTGACTGCTCTTCCAGAGGACTAAGGTTCAATTCCCAGTACCACATGGCAGCTCACAACAGTCTGTAACTCTAGTTCCAGGGGATCCAACACCCTTTCTTGACTTTTTGGGCACACATGTATTACACAGATAAACATTGAGTCAAAACACCCACATGTATCCAATAAAACTAATAAATCTTTCTTTTTAAATGAGAGATCCTCCTTTAGGCATATGAAGATATCTTTAGAGTATGTTCTTAATTGAAGGCTAGAATGCAGGGTAAAGATGAACATGGGTTTATTGAGATTGGGCCCCAAAATTGTAGCACCTTTAAAGGAATGATAGGAGTGATGGGCTTTATTCCAAGGCTAAGAAGGAGGCACAGGAAAGTTTTGAGTAGGCAAGATGGAAGTCCTTCATGTTTCTAAAAGGTCCCTGTGACAGAATTGAGGAGACCAATTGCAGGCAGCGGTGACAGAACCTGTCAGAGGAAGTGCAGTAGGGGACTCACAATGGCCAGGGAGATGGAGTACAGTGGGAGAGAGGGAGAGGTACCAGGAAGACAGGGTCATAGCTAGGATGACTGGCAGTGCATGCAATGGTAAGACAAGGGGAAGAAAGGATGTAGTTAGATTTCTCACATGGGCAAGTGGGGAGAACAGTGACACTGTTCATAGTGATGGCTATTGGGAGAGGCAGGTTGGGGAGGGAAGACATTCTTTGATCATGTAGGTGATGGAACAGTTGTTACTGAGGCGGCTGTAAGAGAAGACCTGCTTAGGGCAGATTTTGTATATTAATCTGGTTTTCATTTTCATCTGTGAAGTGTAATGGCCAGTTAACAGCTGTCTAAGTAAAAGCTCAGTTTTCTCTGTACAAGAAGCTCAGGATCCCATGACCACAGCAATTACTTTGGTCACTCTATCATATCAGAAGCAGCTTTGATCTTTCTTGGCTTTTAGCTAATGTTTGTTACCTGGTGATGGTAATGTGACATCCCATTTACTTTAAGAAGAGGGAAAACACCAAGGAGATAAGAATAGTAGCCAGGAAAGCAAACTTCCAAAAAATTGCTTCCAGAAACTGCCAGGAGGTCATGCCTCCATGGTCATCTTGGTATCCTGAGCAAACTATGGTCCTTGATAGTGTGAAGTGAGAGACATGCAGATGGTACATGCAATTAGTCGTGTTTTCCTCAACCAGGTTCTGGTCAAGGGATGGAGGGATATGTAACGTTTGAGAATTTAGAACTTAGTCATCTGGGCGAGCAGTTTCCGTGAACACGTTTGCTCTCAACTCCACTGTAAATCCCATG
The DNA here is from genome assembly GCA_001685075.1 of Bramus lutescens. Lineage (NCBI taxonomy): Eukaryota > Metazoa > Chordata > Mammalia > Rodentia > Cricetidae > Bramus > Bramus lutescens. The sequence continues at coordinate 121,237 of LOEQ01003386.1, forward strand.
TTACAGTTTCCTGTTAATATGTAAGTGATGAAGTTTGTATAAAGTGTGATAGTACTTTTCTTAGAACCTTCAGACACAATCAGCTCTGAATTGTCTTTACAAATGTTAAATACAGCCTCTCTCATTATGATAATAATCTTGACCTACAAAAGACATGCTTTTTCCCTCAAAGATATTCCCAAATCTTCCATAGTTTTCAGTCCTCCGTAGACCTAAGTCCAGCGCGAATGTGGAAAATTCCACTGGGTGTTCACCAAGTGATATGCAAGTCAAAGCAGGGGATGCAAGATGGAAAATGTCATACCCTTGACTTTTGTCTCTGTGAAGATTAGAATTATTCTGTGTTTTAAAGTAGAGGATGAAGTGCTTGTTTGTTCTGAAGGTAGTATTATTTAATGTTATGTCAGCATTATAAGACGTGAATATTTGTTCTCTACTCTGCTTTGATTCAAGACTATCTCATCAGCAAACAGACCCAGAGTTCTGAAAGTGACTATTTTAGGTAACTATGATTCTGAAGATACCGACTGTCCAGTCCCAGAAGAACAGCAGAAACAGATAGTTAGAACTGAGACCCTACTGTTTACACTGAGTGGGTTTGGAAATATTCTGCAGCCTCTCTGGACTGCTTGCTTCTTTTCCTGAACCTGAGCTGACATGTAACATAAGGGGGCTTTCTTGGGGTTTATGTCCTGCCCAGTTCCCACAGCCTGTAAGCCTCCAAAGAAAATCACACTGAGAGTCTGCATCTGTAGTAATAAGGAGCATATGGCCCCTTTGTTTCGCCATTCTGTAACATGAGGGCCTGTTTATGGGTTTCTGTCCTGCCCAGTTCCCATCCACAGTCGGCAAGTCCCAAAGAAAATCACACAGAGGTCTCCATAAGATTATAAACTGATTGGCCCATTATCTCAGGCTTCCTATTAGCTTTTGTAGCTTATATTAACCCCATTATTCTAGTATATGTTAGCCACCAGGCTCGGCACCTTTCTCAGAGGGGCAGGTCACATCTTGCTTCTTTGGTGGTCTGGGCTGGACCAATGAAGAAATGGACTTCCTCCTTCCCAGCATTCTCCTGTTCTCATCGTCCCACCACTACTTTCTGTCTGGTTTACCCACCTATACTTCCTGCCTGGCCAATCAGCATTTATTTAAAGTATGATTGACAGAGTACTGACAATTCTCTCGCACCACTGACATCCAGATGGCTATATCCAGCAGCACCTTGGAGGCAAGGATGTGTAGGACATACTGAAAGTGTGAGTAAAAGGATGGAAGAGTAATGTGTGCTTCAAGATGTTGTGAGGAGGGAATTTAAAACTGTCTTTTGGATAGTGGAGGGGAGTTCCCGTGCAACTGTACACACCCCTGTTATGCTGGTACACAGTGTGAACAGTGTGTGAAGCTTCAACCCCAGTGTGCAGATGTGCAATATGAGCAGAGTGTGAAGGCTTCAACCCCAGTGTGCAGATATGCATTACAAACAGTGTGCGAAGGCTCCAGGGATTTGTTTTCAGTAAGGGTTAAATGAGAGACTTGACAGAATGTCTGTCTGAGGGACTTGGAACCTTGTTCTGTCAGTAAGGTGGAACAACTGAGGACTTTAAGAAGGTTCGTATAAATTTAATTTTGGAGGAAAATGGAATTCATGAATCTGAAGTTACAAGCATTTGATAATTCCATAGATACTTTGAGATAACCATCAATTTTATATGCAGTTGTACGAGGTAATGGAGCTGGGCATGGTGGTGCACACCTTTGACACCAGCACTCAAGACATAAAGGCAGGCAGATCTCTGAGCTGGAGGCCAGCCTGATCTATATAGCAATTTCCAGGCCAGCAAGATCTACGTATTGAGACCCTGTGTCCTAGTTAGGGTTTCTATTGCTGTGAGGAAACAACCATGACTAAAAGCAAGCTGACGAGGAAAGGATTTATTTGGCTTACATGTCCACATCTTAGTCTATCACTGAAGGACATTAAGATAGGAACTCAAACAAGGCTGGTGCAGAGGCCATGGATGGATGCTGCTTACTGACTTGCTCATCATGGCTTACTCAGCCTTCTTTCTTATAGAATGGGTACCACTAGCCCAGGAATGGTACCACCCACATTGGGCTGGGTCCTTTCCCATTAATCACGAATTAAGAAAATGTCCCACGGTTGGATCTTCCTTTTTCTTTTAAACTACAACCTTTACTTTTTTACCAAGATCACATGTTAACATAACAATGTAAAACACAGCACAACTTCAAAAGTTCCATGGTCTTTAAAAGTTTCAACACTTTAAATGTGCAGTATGTCTTTAAAAACCCAAAGCCTCTTACTTATGGGTTCCTATAAAATCAGAACTAAATTGCATGCTCTCTAATTCCAAAGTGGAAGAACCAGGGGCAGTGCTAATCAGACTTAAGTAAAACCAAACTCCAGTAGTCTAGTTGGCTCGGCATTGGCATCTGGGACTTTCTCACGATCTTCTGGCTCCAAAGGGCTTAAAGAACTCCATTTCTGGGGCCTGGAGACCTGAAGCACACACAGCTAGGCTCAGGACGACTCCATTCCATCTGTCGCTGCTCTTGGTGGTTAAACCACAGTCCTGGCATCTACAATATTATGAGACTTCGCCTTGACCAATGTCATTTTCTGGCTTTCTTCAGGGACTCTGACCCTACCACATGGTTCTAAGCCTCAGCTTCTTTTCATGACCTCTTCAGTCTTGTAACTTCCATACCTCTGGAACCAGTGTCACACGAGAGACTCTAATACACTGCTAAATTAGGCTGCTAATTTAAGATGTATCCTTGGCCCTGCTGCAGCATGGCTTCCCATGGTTGGATCATGTGGAGACATTTTCTCAGTTGAGGTTCTCTCCTTTTGGATGAGTCTAGCTTGTGTCAAGTTGACATAAAACTAACTAGCACACCCTGTCTCAAAAACAAAGTTACTGGGACACCCACGCGCCCTTCATCCAGTTCCTCCCATGGTAACATTGAGTGTATTGCAACCTGGAAATGAGCTGATGGCTGTTGAGGGAAGCCCATGGTTTCTCAACGGCTGTGCTGATGACTGTTCCTGAGACCTATGCCTGGGTTGTAATGGAAACCATGGGATAGCATGGACGAAGGGATGCCCTTCTGGGCTGCTGCAGTCGTCCAAGGTGGTCTGAGACAGTGACAATGGCAGTGGCTATTTAAGGAGTCGCCTCAGGGTCTGGCAGAGCCCTGGGGATGCTGAGAACAGCTGGTTTCTGAGGCACACACTGGATTGCCTGTTTCATTGAAGGCTTCCTATTATGGTAACATGAAAACTAACACAGTTTTCTTTACTCCAGGGATGTGTGCATCACCCCTAAAAAGCAGTTGGTAGACTCCAGACTGGTTACCATAGTGTAGGACTTTGGGGTCAGGGGGGACATGTCAGGGAATGGCACAGCCTGTTCAGTGTACAACCCAAGTAGCCATGCATGAAGGCCCAGACGTGGAAGATTATCAGTCTGCTAGAATAATATACAGAAGTGTTTATGGGCCTGATTTTTAAGAACACATGAACCCCCTCTGAATTTCTTCTGTGAGCCCTCGCCTGTAGCATCACCATCTCTTAATTTTTAAGTGGGTATTAATCAGTAGATGGCAAGGCCAAATGACGTTTACACCCCCACACTTGACCTTTGTGCCGGAATAATGGTAGCTAGCTTTTATTGAGTACCTATTATGCGTCAAGCATCCTGTGTGCATTATCCAGTTTGATCTTTACAACAACCCCATTAGTGACTGTTATTCTTCTACTAAACAGGTGAAGGCACTGAGGCTCACTGGGGCTGTGTGACTCGAACTTAGGACTTCCTGATTTTTAAGTCTGAGCATGTGCTGTGCAGTTTTAGGGTATGATGGTATGTCAGAATGAGTATTCATTGTGCCAAGTTTCTTTTCTTGTTGACCATCCCTTGTTTCTACAACATTCCCCTATTGAGTACTCTCAGCCTATTTTGTTTTCTCAGTACCTTTGACCCTTTGCCAAGTAACCATTGGTACTTCAAATAGGCTTTTGCTTTCTTTTATTGCTATCTCCTTGAGTGAATGTAGGAATATTTAGTATGAACTACCTAAAATTAAAGTAGTAAATGCTTAAGGAGATTCCACTCCAAGTGAATTTTGCGAGTTCTTAAGAAACCATGGACACTAACTCACTGCCTTGACCTAGAACCAAATGTCACTCACCTGGTATATACTTTGGGGGAGAGGAAAGAGACTAGTATTTCTTCTTTCCCAGGTAGACGTCAGAATATTTTTTACCCATCCCAGGGAAGTTCACTTAAATTCCTGATTGTCTTCCCAGATGCGAGAACAATTCTGGCTTAGAAGCAGAGACTCAGGGGTCCCTTGGGCATTCTAGGGAAGTCCAGATGCAGAAGGAAGCTGGCATGCTTCTTGCCTCTCTGACCCATCCTTCTGTATTACATTTCCCACAATGTGAGAGGAGCAGTCTGCTGATGACTTGGTTACTACTGGCTGGCAAGTTTTTTTTTTTTTTAATTGGGTGAGTAGAGAAGAAGGTAGAGTCCTTGTTTGGTTGCTTCAGTTGTTTAGTCAAAGATGGTTAAATGCAAAGATGTGTGTTTCTGTGCATGTGCGTGCATGCCTGCATGTGTGGATATGTCCTTTGATAAATGTTGTCTTGTTTTATTGTTTTCAATAGCACAAAGAATGGCTGAGGCCCTGCCCACTCACTTGCCTAAGGAATATGGGATACTTTATTTTTATTATTTATTATATTCATATTATATATTATATCTATTATATTTATATTTATTATTTACTTAGTTAGGTTTTTTTGTGACAGGGTCTTTTATAGCCCAGGTTGGCCTCACACCTGCCTGGTAGCTGAGGAGGACCTTGAACTTCTGATCCTCCTGCCTTCAGTTCTCAAAATTCTGAGATTGTGGCCTGTGCTGCCCCGCCTGGCAGAGCTGCAGGATGTTTTATTACACCCACCTACAAAGTTCAGAGTTTAAATCATCTGTGGTATTTATTTTGAAGCTCCAAATACAGTGCCGTCCAAAGCATAGTTTGAGAGCCACTATGTCAAAATGGCCTGTGGTGCAGTGACAATTCTGAATTCCTGACTCTCAGACTCCAACTGTCTTGACAGCTAATGTCACCCCAGTTTCTCTGAGACTCTTTCCCAGGGTTGGAGAGAGTAGGCTGGTATATCAGAATGAGGACAAAGATGGACTTTTGTCCATTTTTTTCTTCCTATTTTCAGTATGCTATCTTCCTTTCTTCTCCCCTCCTTCACACATAGTAGACGAAGTGATGGCAAGGGTTTATCTAGAGGCGTCTGTTGTTACTGTTGATGAAAGGCTTTTGTTGCATTACTAGAATGGCATTTCAATTCCTTCCTTTCCTTTGTGGTCCGTACAAAAGGAGCCATTGGGCAGAAGTTTCCTCTCCCCTCCCCCTTTCTCTTCTTTCTCTTTATTTGTACCCACTCTTATTTTTCTCAGATCCACAGGAAAGAACAACACACTGTTTGTCTCTCAGGATGAACCCTGCCTTTAAGAAAGTGGGTATTGTCATGAAGGCCTGACTGTGGCTTGCTAGTCCTTCTTGCCGGAAGTTAGAGAACTCACTGAAAACATCTCCATTTCCAGAGGGAACCTTTAGAAGAATCAGAACTCTTGGAGAGGCATCTTGCTAATTCTTTAGTGCCTCAGAGTCACAGAGCGAGACTCCAGTGGATTAAGGTCTGAACTGAAAGTGTTCTGATAAGGTGGAGTCCCTTCAGCTGGAGAAAGCCCCTGATTGAGGGTACTGCAGTAGAAGCTGGTCTCCGTGTCAGTCCATGTGACACACTAGTTGGATTCTTAGAGATGAGGGATTCTGAGTGATTTGGGACTGCCTAAAGACGTGTAGACAACACTACACTACAGAGGTAGGTTCTTTGTTTACAGAGGGCTCCGTAACAAAGAAAATGCCAGTTTGGGTGTTATCAAGTTCAAAGAGTTATGTGCTGGGATTTCTTCCAAAGTGTCTCATCCAAGCTCCTGTGTGTTTGTGTGTGTGTGTGTGTGTGTGTGTGTGTGTGATTGGAGACCTTCAGATCAATTTCAAAGGTCCTTTGTCCTTTTCTAGAAATCTGGCTGGCCCATGGGCCCTGGTCCCTAACCCTTTGACCTTGGATTAGGGGGAGGGGGCTACCATCAGTTTGGGCTGTGCTCGTAGTTTTGTTTTGCTTAATAGTACAGTCTTCCTGTCTTGCTTCTTACCCAAAGGCTTCATGTTGGCTGAGAACCTTTGACTGCAGAGCTGTATTTCAGGGTGTTTAGCAACTAGGGTCTGGAACATTCCTTAGGAGGGCTGAGCAGGGCAGGCTGAGTGGAGCTGTGAGTCACAGCATGCTGGGGCAGTGTTGTTCCTGGAATAATAACAGTGGCAGTGGCAGTAGCCNTGTGTGTGTGTGTGTGTGTGTGTGTGTGTGTGATTGGAGACCTTCAGATCAATTTCAAAGGTCCTTTGTCCTTTTCTAGAAATCTGGCTGGCCCATGGGCCCTGGTCCCTAACCCTTTGACCTTGGATTAGGGGGAGGGGGCTACCATCAGTTTGGGCTGTGCTCGTAGTTTTGTTTTGCTTAATAGTACAGTCTTCCTGTCTTGCTTCTTACCCAAAGGCTTCATGTTGGCTGAGAACCTTTGACTGCAGAGCTGTATTTCAGGGTGTTTAGCAACTAGGGTCTGGAACATTCCTTAGGAGGGCTGAGCAGGGCAGGCTGAGTGGAGCTGTGAGTCACAGCATGCTGGGGCAGTGTTGTTCCTGGAATAATAACAGTGGCAGTGGCAGTAGCCNCTTTATTGGCAGCAGCCAGAATTTATGGAAGCTTCCGGGGTGCCTGGCCCTCTGCTAAATGCCTTCCCTACATTATCTCATTTAAATCGGAACAGTTCCATAGACCAAGAGCATCTTTTGTGTCAGCCTTGTAGATAATGATCTCAAAGTCATGTGACTACTAGGAAGTAGGAGTGGGATGTGAACCTTGATCTCTAGGATGCTAGAGTTCCTGCATTTAGCAATAGTACCACAGTGTCTTTACCAAAAAGGGAGCGGTAGGAACAGGCTGGTGAGATGACTTAGTGGGATAAAGGTGTTGCCACCAGTGCACTTTGGGAACTGTGGAAAGGGGGGGCCATCTTATTCTGACATTGCTCCTCACTGAATATAGGTTTAGAATGAGAGTGATTTTCAGGGCAGAGCAGAATGGGGCAGGGAACCTAAGAACCTGCCTTCGTCTGCGTCTGCCCATTGTCTGCTGACCTTGACCAGTGGCATTTCTTTACCTTGCTGTCTGTCTTTAGATGCACATGTACCTGCTTTTAATGCTTTATGGGCTATTGTTGTAAAGGAGCTCTTTGGGCTCCTTATAAGAAATATGCTTTTTGAATCTAAGGTCTGTGTTATGTCTCATCAAATGCCAAGAGTTATTTCATAAGTGATTTTATATCCAAGCGGGATGGATGATGTAGTTTTAGTTCACACAGGAGAAGAAATGCATCTAAGCAACGTTGACTGCTCCTAGGAGCAAAACCTTGAATTTTTTTAAACAGATGTTTCTACTACCCACCTTGAATGGTATTTTTTCTTATAGGTATGATCTTATCCATTTGAAGTCTACAATTTTGGGGCCAAGGGCCACAAGGGCATGCATCTAGTATCCCATCCTGAAAAATATGTATTATTTGAAAGTTTTATTTTAGAATTAGGGCTTGGTTAGGTTAAAAGCTATTCTGTTGTAAGAGACAAAGGCAACTTGAAACAGCTGAGAAGGTTTGTTAGTTCATTTAGGTGCTCAGTCCATCCAGTCCTGAGTCCTTGGTTCTGACCAGAGGTTACTGGTTGGGACCTGGTATTCTGATCCACTTTCTACTGTTGACTTTGCTTTCAGTCAAGAAGTCTACTGAACACTTCTAGGACTGCTCATTTCTTCAGAGGGTTAAGGGAGAATGATGGTCTCTCTCTCTCTCTCTCTCTCTCTCTCTCTCTCTCTCTCTCTCTCACTCTGTAAGACCCATCAAAACAGCAAAGAAGCATGCCAGATTGGTCTTAGTTGTCAGCCAGGAGTCCTGTTCCCAGTCGCCAGTCACTTTCTCTGCTGGGAGAAGAGACTCAGGCCTCAGAGTACAGATGTTCTATTTGTAGATTCTCTGGTGGAATGAGCTTCACTCAAAGAAGCAGCTGTTAGAAGAGAATAGGCTGTTTGCAAAGTCAGTGAACGTAGGTACAGTTCTGAAAGGTGACCTGGTGGGTTTCTCTCATGTCAGTGGTTATTGATAAAGCTGGCCTTTGACGAGTGAAAGGCCAACTCAAGATTCAATGGTGAAAGGGCCTGACTGGCGGCAGCAGTCTGTTCTCTTCATGTTTGCTCCTTATAAAGTCTCTGTCGTTTGGTTTTTGAACTTGTACAGCAGTACACTGAGTGAGTGTCTGACTGCTGGTTCTCCCCTTCCCTCCCTGTGCTTTCTATGCCTGTGAACCCAGGCTTTTGTCAAGGCAGTGTAAATTCCCCCAGGAGACACCCTTTGTCTTTCTAATCTCAGGAATGCTCCTTCTTTCTGGATGGGACTTCATGGCATTACATTTTATTCTTTAAGGATTGAACTACTGATGAAATTCAAATAATGATTACTGAAAGGTACCAGTGATGAGTCCCAAGGTGCTGATTGTGTTCTAGAAAGCACTGTGCTCGGTGCTGTAGGTAAGTGCTATGCATGGTCTCCGTTTGGAAAATGAGAAAATTAATGTTGAGCAAGGTGTACAAGGCAATGTGGACAAAAACTGGCAGAGTCAAAACTTAAGCCCATCTTTCAACATAAAGAAAAACCAGCTTGTGTATATATTAATGATGATGATAATTATGACAACAACGACATGTATGTATATGATGTGATGAGGTACCCATATCTCCCAGCACATGTGTGGAAGTCAGAGGACAACTTTCGGGAGTTGCTTCTCTCCTTCCACCATCAAGGGGTTCAAGTGATCAGACTCAGATCTTCAGACTTCGTGGCAAGCTCTTTTACACACTAAGCCCTGAACCCCATTTTGTTTGACTCTAGGATCTGTTCCCTTAACCTCAGTTCCTTCGACTTGCAAAGCCATGATGCTCTGAGTGTCTTCACCTAATGCCGAATCAGGAAGTTCTCGGACACTGCTCTGCTGGTGAATTCTTCTGATGCCCCTGCCTCTGCCTTCTAGTCATATGGGCAATGGAACGAGGACAGCGACCAGCTTGAACGCAGGAAAAAAATCTGACTCTGAAATATTGTAGCATAAAACTGTGCTTTACAGAAGAGACAGAACAGTTTTGAGAAATGAAGCACAGAGTTGGAGGGTGCACACGTCACGATTTCAAAGCACATTACGAATGTCAAGGAGCCAATGCTGCGTGGAGCTGATGTGAAGACACAGCCAGACCAAAGAACTCTAGTAGAGAGGACAGCAGTTAAGTGCTCCTCACACTGGTGCCCAGACCACTTGAAAAAAAAAGACCATTTACTCAGTGAATGGGGTGAGAAAATGTGTATCCACATGCAAAAGCTTGAAGCTAGATCCTTACATTACATCATACACAAAAGTTATAAGGCCCAAAATGATAAGAATCCAAGAAAACATTAAGGAGAACCTTAAATGATGCTGAGGTTGCCAGTGACTTCCTGTAAACTGTATTCATAAAGGACATAATTCATAGACTACAAAGGGACCACAGAAAAATTTTTACAAACCATTTGCTGGATGAAGAACTATGATCAAGTCTTCATGAAGAGGTTGGGAAGGCACCTCATTAGATAGAGTGTTTGCTGGGCAAGCAAGGTGGCCCTTTGTAATAACAATAATTGGGGGGAAACAGACAGAGAGAGTCCTGGTATCAAGCTGGTTGCTTAAACTAGCCAAATCAGGGGGCTCTAGGCACCAGTGAGAGACCTCACCTCAATATGAGGTGGAAAGCAATGAAGGAAGTCTATGAACAAGCATTCCCATGTGAAAAGTGGCAACTACAACTTGAAAGCCATAACAACGAAACAAAACAATCCTACCAAAAATGGAAAGAAAAACCTAGAATATCCAGAGATGATCTAGAAACAGCCACAGAGAAGTGTAAGTCAAAGCCATAGTGACAAACCGCCTCGTGGCCAGCAGGATGATTACTGCTTTCAGAAAGGAAAAGGTGTTGCTGGGGCTGTGGAGAAGTTGGGACCCTGTGAACTGCTAATGGATCACTTGATGGAGCAACTGCCGTAGAAAACAGTATCAAGATTCCTCAAAGGCTAAATATAGAACAGCCACATGATCCAGCAACTTCAGTTCTGGGCACAAATCCAAGTGAATTGAAACCAGCGAGTCAGAGGGGGATCTCACACCCATTTTCTTCATCACAATAGCCATCAGGCAGAAGCAACCAACAGATGAGTAGATGATATTAGTCAGTCTTAAAAAAAAATAGAGGAAATTCTGATATGAACTATGGCATGAAAGCATCCTGAGGACATTGTGCTGATGAAATAAGCTGATCGTGAAAGACAGATACTGTATGATCCTATTTATTGCTGTTCTCTCTACTTGAGTCAATAATTAATGGATGTCATTTAAGTTTGCAAGAGGAGGAAAAGGTTCTAGATCCACTGTTGTGTTATGGATCTTCTTAATATTGGTGAGCTGTAGTCTTAAAAATGGCCAACAGGAGGGCAGGGCAGGGCAGGTCAGATGGTTCCATAGATACCAGTGCTTGTTTTGAAAACATGAGGATCTGAGTTCAAATCCTCATCACCCACATAAAAAAGCCCAACATTGCTATGCGTGCCTATGACTCTGGCACTCTGTGTGACTGAGACAGGATTATCAGCAGGGCTTTCTGGCCTCACTCCAGGTTCAGTGAGAGACCTGTTTCAAGAGTGTAAGGTGGGGAAGGGTAGAGGAAGATAGCTTACATTCTTTGGTCTTTGTGTGCTCATGGGTTTATGTACCTGTATACACATGTGTATACATACCATACACACACACAGACCAAAACAATAAGTGGCAAAGAGAGTAAAATTTTCTGCTGCCTAATTTCTTTTAAATCATATTTAAGTAAATTTAAATAATTATCTTCATTTCCTGGTACTAATATTAAGTACCTTATTTAGAAATTGGGATATCTTATTTGGAGTTGCACACCCTGAACTCACATAGTGTACATGTTTCACAGACACACATGTTCACATGGACCTACAGTTGGCTACTGACAACCTATAACTGCATGGAACTTTAAAAGATGGAGTAAGAAAAGCTCGACCACAGCTCTCGCTGACTAGTTTCTTTTCTGGGCCCAGCTCTCATGTGCTGGCTTTAGTAAGTTTAAAAATTTAACTTTTTTGTCAGCCTCCCGCGTGGAGGTCCTTGTTATGTCTGTTCTGTATCACCGCATTTTCCTCATATTTGTCTCCCATCGCTCTTCCATACCCCACTGTTCTCCTTGCTCCCCCAAGATAATATTCCTCTGTCTGCTTTTTGTGTTGTACACATGTGTATGACACATCTGTGTGAGAGAAAACAGCTGGTATTTGATTGTTTCCCCTCTGTTCCTTCTCTCTCTCTCTCTCTCTCTCTCTCTCTCTCTCTCTCTCTCATTGGCCTCAGTATGTTCCTAATGTCCCCGCCTTGATGGCAAGTCCTCTGCGGGCTCTGCACTCCCCACATTTTAGAGTCCCTGAGCTCTGGGTGTTCTGGTCTGTCTTAGGTCTTACTATAATGTGACCACAGGTCTCTATAGGAACAAACACGGCCTGACACTCCCTGTTCCCTTTGCCGTCTGGCAGGCAACAAGTACTGTTCTGTGAGTCACATCCCAAATGTGGATGGATTAGCTTTCAGATGTGCTTTTGGTGGGTCTGAAGTCAGTCAGCACAGAAGGGGAAGTGCTGTGATTAGCACCTGCTCTTGCAGGCGGGTGTGGGGGGACTGTGACAGNAGTGCTGTGATTAGCACCTGCCCTTGCAGGTGGGTGTGGGGGGACTGTGACAGGACAGGCCAGCTTCCACAGCTGCCCTTTGCCTCTGATAGGAGAGAAGGCTCCAGAGCCACTCCAGGGCTCCCCAGGCTGTTCATCTTCTCGCAGGGTAGTGGGTTTAGTTCTTTGAGATTATAATTTAGAAAAGATAAATATGTTTTCCTGTTCTCTTTTACTGGCACTGGATTAATAGTATATAATTAATATATAATACTATGTATAACATAATAATATAATTATATGAATAAATGATCCTGTAAACAAGAAAAAATTGTTTCATGAGTCTTTCATGTGCAAATGTTCTAAATATAATTCTGTATAGTAAGGGAATGATCTGAATGTAATTCTGTATAGTAAGGGGACTGTCTAAGTCTAATTCTGTATAGTAAGGGAACGATCTAAATCTAATTCTGTATAGTAAGGGATCCAGAGACCCAGGGGTGACCTCTTCAGGTAAACCGAGAATGGTTATGAAGCAACCTGTAAAGGTCTTGGCTAAGGGATGGAGGTGGGCTTTAGTGGGTGTGGTGGTTTGAATGAGAGCTGTCCCCTAGAGTCTAGGGCATTTGAATACTTGGTTCCCAGGTGGTGGTGCTGTGTGTGTGGGAGGTATGGTGGTATAGCCTTGCTGGAAGAAGTACATTACTAGGGACTGGCTTTGCCTTGCCCTGTTCCCAGTTTGCCCTGTCTGTTTTGTGCTTATGGTTCAAGATGTGAGCTCTCTTAAGCCTGCTCCATCTACCACATTTGCCTGCTTCCTCTGCCCTGTAATTATGGATTCCGGCTCTCTGGAACTATAATCCCAAATAAACTCTTCATGTTAAAAGTTGCCTGTGTTATGGTGTTTTTCACAGCAACAGGAAAGGAACTAACACAGCGAATAAGAACACTTGGTCTTCTAGCCTAAGAATCTGCGTTCAAATCCTTAGCTACTACCTAAATTCCTGACCCACAGTGTAGCCCCAGTGGAGTGGAGCTATGAGGATTACTGCGGCCTGATGGCTGTCCATCTAGTTCCATGTGCAGAGACCTTGTCTCAAAGGAATAAGACAGAGTGCAATCGAGCAGGACACCTGATATCTTCCTTTGGCCTCCACATATATGGGTATATAGCCATGTGCACTTGCATACATAGGCTAAGAAACACACACACACACACACACACACACACACACAGAGTATCCTGGTTGTTTCAGAGTTCAAACTGGCCCAAGTTTTCAAATCTTTAATCTTGTAAACATGATTATTCTATTGTCCTAAGATAGGCTTCCTGTATTCAGTGCATGTAGGAAACATAGCAGCCATGTATTAATCATTAATTAAAGCTACACCCACCACAGCATTCACATGTGTGCATAAGACATTAGAAATGCCTGTGTGTTGTATGCCGACACTCCTTTTTTTTGTGCGTTAGAAACCTGGAGGAGGCCTTCATTTCCAGGATGGGTGAACAAGAAAACATTTGGAAACGAGTCTTGGCTCAGGCAGATCATGTGTGCTGAGAGTAGTAGACCTTAGAGGAGAGACAGGTCTGTGCTGGCCTGTTTTTCAGAGCAGGCAGCGTCTCTGTTGACAGGACTGACCTCGATCCCACCAGTCTCTAGTGAAGAACTGTCAAACAAGTAGCAGAAGAAAACAAAAGCCAGCAAGACTAAGCAAGCCTGCGCTGAGCCGCCCTGTTCTGCTGTGGGGCCTGAGCCTCTGGCCAGATGTTTGGCGCCCTGTTCCTGGTTTTATTTTATTTATTTTATTTCCCCGACTGTCTGTACTGACTTGCCCAACAGCAGCACTGGCTGGTGAAAACAGGAACAACACTCTCACGTGCTGCTTTTCTCTTCTTGTTACACCTCTCCCTTTCTTAAGCCTGAGTTTACTTCCTAGGGCCTGGAGCTCCCAAGAGAATACTAATAGATAAGTAAGTTAACTACCTTCCCTCTCATCCCAGATCCTGGTTTTTAAAGAAATCAGCATTAACAATTTGGTTTGTCCCAACAGTTCCTCCCATGTGGACAGTATTGCTCTAGAATTTCATTTGTCTGGATGTCGAGGGTAGTGGGCTTAGGCTGTATACAGTGATGTTCTTTATCTCAGGGACATCTCCCAGCAGACTTCCCAGCTCTCTGACTCTTACATCTTTTTTGGCCTCTATCCCATGATGTTCCCTGAGCTTTAGATGCAGGAATATAATATAGTGTGGTCAGCCATGAAATGATCAACACACAAACAACAAACTGATTAGACAGTTGTATATATATTTATGTTTATATGCATCTGTGTATGTATATATATAATGTATATGTATCAATAATAATCAATGAATGATGCACACAGATGTTCAGAGCAGCAAGGTTGCCAATACAGTGATGTATATATATATAATATAATACATTATATTGTATAATATATAATTGTATATACTATATAATTATATTTTATCATATATTATAAGTTATATATTTTAATTATATACTTATAACATATAATGTTATATTTATATTATATTACAACCAATAGTAATTAAAGGAGGAAAAGGCCATCAATTTGAGAGGGGGTGAAAGAAGCATGGGAGGGCTTGAGAGGAGTAAAGGAAAGGGTAGAAGTGATGTAATTATACATCAATTAAAATAAAAAAATCATTTTTCTTGGCTGCAAAATGTTTCACAGTGTGATTTGATTATAGTTTATTCATGTAAGTCCCCACTGACAGACTCAGATGGTTGAGTTTTTCTAGCTGCTGTAATAAATAGTGCTGCATGTTTTAACTGCATTTAAAGGAGGCCTAATGAGTTTTGTATGTGTTTTTTGTTTTTTATGCACCGTTTTCTCATTTTGTTCCCTCCCCACCGTCACTAAGTCTTTAAAACTTCTATCTTGCTAATGTACCTTCTGAAATCCTTGCATTTTGCCCATCTGGGCTATCATACAGCATTTCTTGACCTGAACATTTTCATTCTTTACCTTAGCTGGTTGTTTGTTGGTGGTGGCTGTCTTGTGTGTCAGAGGGTCCCACAGAGCATCCCTATATAGTGTGTATCTTAACTCCATACAGTTGGGATGACCAAAAATGTCTCTCTAGACATGCCAACATATTCTCTGGGGTTGCGGATGACCCTGGTTGAAGAAACATCATCTTGTGGAATGTGTATCGAGCATGTATTACAACAGAACTAGATACATAGCAGAAATTACTTTTCTTATGTATCTGTCTACACCTGATAATGGGAGCCTCATTCCACACATTAGAGCCACGTCGTATACAAGGACACTTTGATCAGTAATGGGCCACATACATGACAGTGGTCCTGTAAGATTGTATCACCTGGTGACACTGGAGCCATCTTAATTCCAGAATGTGTAGCAAAGATATTTAGAGCAGGGTGAAATCACCTTACGACATATTTCTCAGAGCAATTTCCCATCATTAAAAACCATGTGACTGCACTGGAAATAAATCTCAGTATTGTGTTCATAATAATGTCCTCCAGTTAGCTCCGTGGTACACTTGACACTAAAAATATTCAGTTTATATTTTGTGTTTGGGAGCAGCGCTTTCGTTTATAAAACTCTCAGTGTCGTTATCAGGAATTTGAGTAACTCCTGGTTGTCGCTGAGGCAATGCCTGCCTACTCATGTAACCATAGAAACAGCACAGGAACTCTGTCATTTTATTCACAACACTTGTATCCAAATGGGGATTCAAGCCAATCCCTTTGCCCTGCCCAGGTCACTGTGGACACCTGAAGTGTGTGGGATGCAGTGATGTCAGGCAGCTGTCACCTCTGCTCCCACCTCTTGTTACTTCACTACGCAGTCTCCCCAGCTTTTGGCCTTCACTGAAGTAGCTGCACCGGAGAGGACCCAGGGGAATCTGCCCCCACCACATGCTCTTATTCCTGTGAGAATGCACTGGAGCAGCCTTGAAGCTTCTTCAGTTTTTACAAGTGGCTATTTCGGTGATTTGTTTAATTAAAAGAGGGTGTGTGTTATTATATCTAACAAATCTGGCATCGAGCCTATAATTAAAAGTGTGACCTCTTATTAAGGCTTTGTTTGTTTTTACAATAGGCCAGGTGACTAGGTGGCTTACTGACTTAGTGCCCTTGCCAGCTAGCCTACTATAAAGAGTCCCTGATACTCTGTGACTCGTCTGCTTGTCTTTGTGGTTGGTGAATGAGGATGATTGAGAGCCATGTGTTGTGTCTTTGGTTGGTCCTTCAGTTCCGTGCGTTCGGTTGTCCAAGTAACAGACAAGCTTGAAGATCCATCTGCATCTGAAAAAGTAGCAATGTCGTCTGGACCAGTGTGTACCTCTGATAGCTTATTTGCCCCACATTGGAACCCATGCAGCTACTGCTCAAATCAACAACCAGAGGGTTCCACCACTGTGCCAGACTCCTTTAGATGCCTCTCAGTCAGGAAGAAACTGCAGGGGATCCTC
Source organism: Bramus lutescens (assembly GCA_001685075.1). Classification (NCBI taxonomy): domain Eukaryota; kingdom Metazoa; phylum Chordata; class Mammalia; order Rodentia; family Cricetidae; genus Bramus; species Bramus lutescens. The sequence goes on from LOEQ01003386.1 coordinate 137,712, forward strand.
TGTCACTCTGACGTAGTTCCTCTCTGTTTTGAACTCTATGGCATTTGTTCTGGGCTCAGTGGCTTCGTCCACCTAGCCAGAGCATCTGTGAGGGTTGCCTGTGCCGGAGAACGTACCCGCAGACTGCGAGTTCTGCTGCTGTGGGTGCACGAAGCCATGTAGGCATGAGCACACCACATTCTACTTAATCTCTTTACTCTCTGCGTTGGCCGTTGGCTTTCTTCTTGCCCTGAGCATGTGTATGCATGGCATTCCTGGATGGTGGACACTTCTGTTTGGGGGACTGCCTAGGAATAGACAGACTATTTGGCTCATCTTTTGTTCACATTTATTCTTAGTGTCTTGAGCTCTTTGGTCTTATTCTGCATAGTTTGTTCTCTGCTCTCCCCCAGTAACACATTTTTCACTTCCATACCTTAGTATAATTTAATAGATGTCATTTAGTTTTCATTAAAATATCTACCTCTTTTAAAGGAAGCCTAATGTAGGACATTATGGTTATTAAATAAAATATAGAGTATTGTGAGTTTGCTCTTTATGTTACAAAAGATCTCATTTATTTTAAAAAATAATTTCCCCATAATGGCTAGTATAGTAAATAAATTTATTTTAAATGAGCATATTAAAATATAAGAACACAATACACATTTTAAATTAGAATTTATGTCTTTTTTTTATGTGTATGAGTGTTTAGCCTGCATGTATTCTGTACACCATGTGCATACCTAGTTCCTGCAGAGGCAAGAAGAAACCATCAGATTCCCTGGAACTGGAGTTACAGATGGTTGTGAGCCACCTTGTGGGCGGTGGAAATGGAATCCAGGTCCGCTGCAGGAGTACCCAGTTCTCTTAACCACTGAGATATCGTTCCAGCCCCACAGTACCTATTTTTAGAATATCTGTGTTCTCAAGTGTTTTTGTCCACACACATACCATGCCCATTTATGTAGAGCAGGAATCATATACTTCATAAATCAAATGCATTGTTATGGAAAAACAATTTTTAAGATTGGGTTTTATTCCAGGCTATTAGAGGCTATGGTGTATGGTATATTATTCTTGGTTTAAAAAGAACCTAATCTGAAGGTCTTGTTGCTGCTGTTGTTCATTTGTTTGTTTTTAGTGTCTATAGAAGTGTCTTGAGATGGGTTTGGTGTTAAAGCCTCTGGCCCACCTGAACACACGGTCTCTTTAGAATCTTCCCGAAACAAACCCCAGGGCAGGCTGACTTTTTATTGAGACCACATATGTTGCCTGACAACAAGCTACGCGTCCACCTTCTTGAGTTGCCACAAGCAAGTGATGCCATCAACTGCATGGTTAAAGCAAAGAGACCAAGACCACCTAGGCACAGGCTGCTGGAACCACAAACTCAGTTTCTTTCGATTCTGAGTCTCAGACCTGAGAACTGCAGTAGCGGAGAGAAAGCCATCTGTGTAAGCTGATTTTTTTAAAGATAGTATGCAGGAATTTGTAGGGTATTTCAGTTCAAACAAAGCATCTCTAATGATGAATTTCTTCAACCCAACTTCTTGGCACATCTAAGTGTGAAGCTGTGCCACACTTGTCCCATCACGTGGTTGTGTCCCTTAGCCCACAGGGAGATCTCAGATAGCATTCTTTTTGTCCAAGTAGGTTTCTGTTGTTTGGTTTTTAAACCTGTACACACTGTACATTCTTAGAGAAGTTGTTTGTTTTGCTTGGGAGGCAATATCTACAACTCATACATGATGGGTGTTATCTCATACTAAGGATCATTCATTAATGATTTTGGGGGGATGAGTAGATTGCCAGGAAAGATTCCTTGGCTTAACAGAAAAGCCTTTTCTCCTTTGGTAGGTTCCGTGGAAAACAAAAAGCATTCGAGTTTTGTTTCTGTGTGAAGGTGTTGAAGGGGTCATGGGGGAGTAATGAGGAATTCAGGAGTGTAGTAGTTCACTGTCTTCCGTTTCTATAAATTCTCTCTGTACTGTTTGTTTATGTTTTTACAGTTCTGGGCCTTGAATCCAGGGCAAGCCTTGCACATGCTCAGAGAGTGCTTTACCCCTGAGTTACTTACATCTCTAGTCCTGTGTTCTTGAATTCAGGATAGACCTCTTTGATTGAAAATAGCATTTATTTTCAGTCTTCAGGTGCTGCTCTTTTCAGCTTACATTTTGGGAGGACTTCTGACTTCATGTGGATTACTTAATTTCTGTTTCTTCTGACCATTTTGGTAGAAGTTGTCCCCATTTCTTTGTAGCTGAAGCTGTCTTTGTCTTTATGAGCTATCAGTGCAAGGTGGCAGTGATATGAATCAGCAACTCCCAGCGCTGTGGGGTAGAGATGAAGAGTGATGATTGCAGAAGGAACATCAGTTTATAATTTTTCAGAAGGCTTTAAACTGATCACAGATAGAACGGTGACTCTTCGCTTTAGTTTTGAATTAATAATCATCCAAACAGATGAGGAAGAACCATCCACTGGTTTAGGTGGCTCAAATTCCAGTCCTGTGACTTTTAAAACTTGGGACTTTTATGTTTATGATTGTCTCTGCCTCAGTTTCCCCATCTGTAAAGAGGGAAGATCATATCACACAGCTGTTGAGAAGATTTAAAAACACAGTGGGTATAAACAGTGTTCATGCAACTTTTAGCTCCACAAAGCTGAAGTTCTCATACTTGGTATGGGCAGGAAACTGTAGTAGGACTAGGCAGGTGTATCAGTCAAGGTTCCCTTGAGGAATAAACTCATAGAACAACTGTCTGTCTGACTGTCTGTCTATCTATCTATGCATAGATAGATATATACACATATATAGAAATATACATATAGCATAGAAGATATACATATATACACATGCATATTATATAAATAAATATTGGATATGTATGTGTATATTTTTATTAGAGTGGCCTACAGACTATGGTCCAGCTAGTTTGACAATGACTGTCTCCCAACAGGAAGTCCAAGATTCCAGTAGTTGCTCAGTCCACAAGGCTGGATGTCTCAGCTGGTTTTCAGTATATGTTGGAATCCCGCAGAAGAAGGCTCTAATACCAGTGAAAGAATGGACTAGGGTATGTAAGCGAGAGAGGGCTTCTTCCATGCCCTTGATATAGGCTGCTACCAGAAGGTATGACTCAGATTTAAGGTGGATCTTCCCATCTCAAAAGATCAGTTTTAGGATGGGTCTTCCCACTTCAAATAATTAAATCCAGAAAAATCCCTCACAGGTATACACAGCCTCTTGAGTTTTAGGTAATCCCAGAAGTAGTCAGATTGACCACCAAGGATAGCTAGCCATCACAGAAGAGCAAGGAGAGTTTACTTAGCTCCTATTGTATACACATGCCAGCTGCATGGTATGTCTAAGTATTCATTGAATGACTTAACCTCCCATGAGTCTCAGTTTCCTCACATACAAACTGAAGACTGCACATGTGCATCACCCAAGGTTGTTGTGAGAAGTAATGATCACACATTTAAACAGCACTGCTCTTGGCATCCAATAAATTTTCATCAAATAATAGATGCTGGCATAATTATGGTGTTGGTTGCTCTTGTCATTTTTCTTATGATTTGACTGTCTTATCCACATGTCATGAATTGTTTTATTCTTATGAGCCAACTACTATCCCTCCCTCTGGATACGTGTCACCACCTCATAATTCTTGGCCCTACAGTGGTAGAAAGATCCTGAAGCATCTGGCCTTTCCCCTCTCTCCCATCCCTCACATTGCCTCCTTTCAGGTTTCTTTGTCCTTTGGCACAACAGATTTCATTTACTCCTTCAAACTCCTCCAAATGCACCGTGTTTCTTTCTTGTACTGGGCTCTTCACATCCTGCTTTAAACACTGTTTTACTCATTGGAGCAGTCCTGATTTCTTTCCCATCCACTTTTCTACCCACCCTCCAACTTTCCCTCTTTTAGAACTCGCATGTGTCTTTGTACATTACTTGGATTGTGCCTTGTCCTAAACCAGGCCTCTTGTTATTCTGTGTCCACTGGTGTGACTGTTTGATGAGTTCTGGGTCTGATCCTAGACTGTCTTATAGCAGAGATGTCAGATTTGGATTGCCACCATGTCTTCAGTGAGTCTCTGAAATATTCATTTGATGAGGGGATGAGGGAATCAAGGAATGACTGATTTTAGGGACAATAGGACCTTTCTAGGCAACATTGAAGAACAGAGAACCTGTGGGTGAGACCTGTCCTGGAGAGGATGGACTTAGAGAAATCATATATCCACTCTGTTTGAGGCTCCATGGGAAACCTCATGGTGTGCTTATGTGGGGGTGGGGCCATGAAGTGAAGGCTTACAGGTCCCAAGGAGGGAAGATCAGCAGGACTTAGCCGTGGAACGCCAAAAATAGGAAATGTTTTCCTTTGCTGTGGTTCTGAATTTCTCTGGCCTGAATGTTTGTGACCTGGGGAGTTTTGCTTGTTTATGACCCTGATTGATAGTGTTTTCTTCACCTAGGGATGCAGAATCTATTTTATGATTGTATTAATGTCCCATGGTGATCAAAGAACCAACAGTAGTTGAGGGAGAACATTCATCTGGCCTTTGTCTTTCTTTCCCAGGGCCTGCTTTTCCTTCCTCTCTTCTGTTTACAGTCCTGTTACTTGTTCAATCAAAAGCACACTAGGTCTTTCTTGTGGTTCTTTACACTTAATGACTTAATCTCTTTTGGTTAGTAATCTGTTGTGTGGGATTTCACTCACTTGTTTCTTGCTTCCTGTGCCTGGCACCTAAGGCAGCAGGGAGATTATTTTCATAGGGGAAATCTGTGCTGTCAGGTGCTCACTGAGCAAAGAGCCACTGGATATCTGTGTTGTGTGTTTTCTTGTTTAGTTATTCATATTTTCTCTTTCCTCCCCTCCCTCCCTTTTCCTCCTCCCTTCCTTCTCTCTCTTCCCCTTCCCTCCACCAGGGTCTCATTTAACCAAAGCTGGCCTTGAAAACTTGATCCTCTTGCCATTGCATTCTGAATGCTAGGATGACAGGCATGTGCCACCACACCCAATTTTAGCATCATTTTAAACTGAGATACAATTCACATAACATTATTTTGTCATTTTAAAGTGACTGTCTCTAGTATGTCTGCTAGTCTGTGGAGCCATCACTGCTATCTAATTCCAGAATAACTTTACCCTGGGAGACAAGGCCCACTGCTCTTAGCAGTTAGTCTTGTTTCCCTTCCTCGTATTCTCCACTTTCTGTGGAGTGGACTTGCCTAGTGAATATTTCAGGTATCTGAAATAATACAATTTGTGATCTTATGTGCTTGTCTTCTTTTGTGCAGCATATTTGCCATGTGACACACTGGTGCATACTTTTTGCAGCATTTGCTTTCTCCTTTCCTGGACAAGTAGAAGCCCTGTGCTAAGGTAGAGGACACTCTTTATATTCATCGGATGACAAGGTTGATGCTTCTGTTATTTTAGCTATCATGAATAATGCTGCTATGCACAAAATTATATATAACTTTTGTTCTGAACCTAAATAGTCATATGGTAACTTGCTGTTCAACCATCTGAGAAGCAGCTGGATGCTTTCCTTAAATATTATCATTTTATTTCCTATAATGATGTCTTAGAAGTCTAGGTTCCAGCTTTTCTAAATCTTTGTCAACACGTGTTATTTTCTTTTCTGCCCCTCCATTCTTGGGTGTGAAATAATCACTATATATTACTTTTTTAATGGTGCTTTTTTGGTGATCTTAATTAGTTCCTTTCCTCTTTCATTTAAAATTTGCGTGCTGTTTTTGCCATTTTCATGGGAACTGTTTATTGAAATGAGGCTTCTCAATGACCAAAGGACTCTAAAGTAGTATTGGAACTAGGAATGGTGGTGAATACCTGTGCTTCGAGTTTTCAGAAAGACGAGGTAGACAGAGTTTGAGTTTAAGGCCAACCTGTGCAGTATAAGGAGACTCCATCCCAAAGCAGTAAAAACAGTAAAACAACCACAGACAAAACCACCCCAAATGCCCTCAGGATACAGATTTATTATCCGGAACCAACATGTTTAGAGAAGCTAAACAAACAAGAAAAGGGTAGGTATTGCCTAAAAACTGGGGTTTGCTACTAAGGGAGATCTCAGTGCATAAGTGTCTATCTTCATAGGAAGATAAGGAAGCCTAGGTCACATTAAGGGTCATCTTCCCGTGGCTTTGTCCTTTTCCCCGTCTTACTAAGGTTTTCTTTTTCTTACCCTTAAACGATCATTTCATATACACTGTTGCTATGTAGTGTGCAAGGAGTGTCCCAGTATGGTCCAGTCATGTGAGATCCTTGAAACTCTGTAGAAAGATTGGCTAAGTATTTTTTGTTTTTATTTTGAGTGGATGAAGCACCATGGTGACCAAACACCCATGCGAAAGTTTAAATATGGGCAGATCTTCTTTCTTTCCATTTATTAGATATAATTTAGTATTTAAAAAACCCAGAACATCAATGGAATTTCTGTTTTAACCCCTCTAACTTTCTGTGTATGATCTTTTCATTGTAAATGGTGATTTAAAATTAATGGCAGTGCAGTTTTTATTACAACCTAAGGCTATTATCATGAGAAGTAACGTGTAAGGAGCACATCATGCATGTTCTGATTTCTAGTACCATGCTGCTGGGTGCTGAAAGCATTAGGATCCGTGGATAATTGGGATGGGAAGTGTTCTTAGCAGACCTGGCAGGAGGAAATCCTCAGAAGATTGAAAAGAGATAGTTGTGATACCTTTTGCAGGATGATTTTAAGAGATCCCTCTTGATTTCTTGTGGCCTAGAAAGACACACTCAACTGACTACCCAGAGAAAAGAACTAGGTGAACAGTGTTGGAAGGTTAGGAGTATTTGTTGAGGTCTATTTAGTAGTGCACTACACTGCTGGTTGACTATGGTGTGCATCCGTGGTAAGTAAGAACCAACAGCCTTGAAGTCTTCCAGTCTGAATCTTGGCTTTGGCAGTTGCTGCTGGCATGATCATGTTATAGTAGAAGCACGCACAGTCCCTGCTGTTATGAGGTTGCTGGAAATCAACTTAATCGATTCCCTGCCTGATATATAAAGGAGAACTCAGGAAATAATAACTTTATTATTGTTAGGATTGTATTTTTATAATTTAATTAATATAGCTATTATTTGAGGAAACTGGTCTTACATTCACTTTTTATGTAAACAGATGGGGCCTAAACAGTCAGAGAGATTGGACTGGAGTGGTACATCTTACCTAGGTTTAGTTTGAGTGAAACTTGGCACTACTGGAACAGATTTAGATTGTTGAAACAGTGGATGCAGAATGCTATAGGCATCTGGATGTGTCTGACTATTTCACGGGATGTAGTAAGGCCCTCCATAATAGAGAGTTTCTGGATCCAACTGTCTGTATCACCAAGGTTGAGAAACCCTGGCCTAGAGCCATCTTTTCTCATTAATACACTTAGACTCACTGAAACTGTTGCATTTCTTCACAAGACCTCAAGGAGTAAAATAAAGTAAGTTTTTGACAAGTTTCCCCACCAATGTCCCTTGACTTGACTGTCTAAGAAGAGACACTGTCACAAAGAGAGTATAACAAGCCAAGCAGAGGAAACAGAGGATGCACCCAAGGGACCAGCCATCCATTATCATTTATCACCCATCCTCCTACTGATTCATTATGGTCATTAACTCTGAGCTCTTACTTATTGAACACTTACCCCATGTGGCAGATGTCCCACGTGGTGGATGTCCCCAGTGGTGGATGGCCCACACTAGCCCATGTTTACTTGCAGCTTCTGTTTTATCAGGCACCTGCTCAATGAACTGTCCTGGCCTTATCCTGTGAGGGTCAGTTTGGTCCTGACAGAGGTATCCCTTGTCTTTTCGTGAATTGTGTGGAATTGTAGTTTCACGATTTCCATTGCAGAACTGGAGCTGGGATGAACCTGTCCCTCAGGAGATTGCGGAGTTGAGATTAAGGTTTAGGGACAAAAGAAACTTCTGTGAGTAATTTCTCAGATCTCAGGTTGACGTTCAGAAGTTATCTCAGTATGAAATGGTTTGTGGTGTTTGTAGGAAGTATAAAGTATCAATTTTCCTTCACATATGGGATTAATTTACAAAAAGATTGCATTTAATAAAATGGCCCATTTTTAAGGTGTCTATTTTGAGAGAAATTGCTTTAACGACAGAAAGAAATCACAGGTAGGCTCACATATATACACACACCTCTCAGAATAATAATTTGAAGGCCTTGACTTTTAACAGTTTTCCTTTCAAATCATGAAAAAACAAGACTGGCTTCTGTGCTTCCTATTTTTTTGAACTCCGTTGTGTTCACAAAATAACTCATCATTATTTCATTAACCAGAAAATTTCCCACAGTGAGGAAGAGGTAAACCGTTTCCTGGGTGTCGGGAAGTCCCTGTCGCAGCAGTGCACACTCATCATGGGTAAGCTGGGCTGGGCTTCACATTTTTCTTTCTATTCTTGTCTGAATAAAAGACAGCCCATGAGGCAGATTTTCCCTGGGCTCTGCTTATGCCCTGTGTGCTTGTGGAAGAACTTACATTCTTCTGGACCACAAACCATGGTCTCTGCAGGCACTCTTATGTCCTCTGGAGGGTTCAAACAGTTCAAATGCATAATCTCTGCAGCTGCATTCTTTCATTCATAGGACAGCCAAATTCTGAAACTCTTTGTGAAGTTGTGAAAATAAGGAGGCGTTTGCTATGAGATGCCACACCACCTCTCCTAGTTGCTCCCTTCTGTCTGGTATTTCTTCCATGAGCTACACACAGTGCATCGTTATGGTTACATTTCTTTAAAGTATGCCCCAGTACTTGATACTACTCTTGAGTTTGTTGTTTTCACCATTACCTTGGAACATGCATGTATAGAAGTGCATTTCCATTTGTGGTCTGAAGTTGTATAAGACTTTTCCCTTGATCCTGAGATCTGTGTCCAATGCCTGCTTTTTCATGGTTGCTGCAGACTTTCAGAGGGGCCTAGAAGTTCAGAGACTGTCCTCTGTGGAAGCTCGAGCCCAAGGAAGGTATAGATGTTGGTGGTTTGCTGAGGAGAGGGCTGGCATGATATAGGCTAGAGTCTGCCAAGCCACACATGTCCCTTGAATTTGCAAAGCTGTGAAGTGTATGTTTTGTTTCTCAAAGCCATGCAAACACATTATTGTGCAGGTGGAGGGCTCATTCTTACTCCACTGGTGGGTGCTGCTTCTTCTGAGGTTGCCATGTGCTGGCTGTTCAGTAAAGACAGATGACACAGGACTCCAAAGCTGACTCTGTGCTCATTCTGTTCAAACTAATGAGGAAAATTGAGTCAATGCTGTGACGTAGCTTTGCCTTATAACTTTTTGATGGGTGTACAATTTTCTTTTGCTTTCTTAGCTAAGCATTTCAAGTTAGAGAGCTAATTTGTCTTTTCCCACCTGTTTCTGAATATTTTCTTCACATTTTTCCCATTTGTAGTTTTTTTGTTCTTATTCACATAGAAACTAAAATCTTTTTTGTTGTTGTTTTTAATACTTTTTTTTTTTAGTTGATTTTATTGAGCTATACATTTTTCTCTGCTACCCTCTTTTCCTTCTCCTTTCCTTCTACCCTCTCCCATGGTCCCCATGCTCCCAATTTCCTCAGGAGATCTTGACTTTTTCTACTTCTCATGTAGATTAGATCCATGTATGTCTCTCTTAGGGTCCTCATTGTTGTCTAGGTTCTCTGGGATTGTGAATTGTAGGCTGGTTTTTTTTTTTGCTTTGTGTCTAAAGGCCACTTATAAGTGAGTACATATGTTTGTCTTTCTGGGTCTAGGTTACCTCACTCAATATTATGTTTTCTAGCTCCATCCATTTGCCTTCAAAATCCAAGATGTCGTTATTTTTTCTGCTGTGTAGTACTCCATTGTGTAAATGTACCATATTTTCCTTATCCATTCTTTGGT
>LOEQ01003387.1:0-15366 GCA_001685075.1 Bramus lutescens
AATGGGTGGAGGGGAGGAGATGGAAATTTTTAATAAAAAAATCTAAAAATAAAAAAGAGAGGGTCAGCCAATTAACTCTCTGATGTCCCTAGATTTATCAGGTATTTATCTTAATTTCTGACTCCTGAGTTTTCACTATACAGGAACAATTTTAGATATTCGTTACAATCTGCTACCTTTTTTTAATGACTGTGGCTGTAAGTAATGGGTTTTGTATAAAGCATTTTATCTTTTGAAAAAAAAACTTATACATGCACATTCACACATACACACACACACACACAAACACACACAGGGAGAGAGAGATACATATATATTCATTATATGTAGTATTATATATATATATGACATAAAAAGATTCATTTTGTAATTTCTGTTACTCTAGAGACCCTTGAATAATACAAGCACAAACACACATATACAGGGGAAATTTACTAAAATTTTATAATAATTACTTTTATGTTAAAAATTCTTAATAAATAAGCCTTCCTAACTTAGTCAGACAATAGCTCGATGTCCTGATACACACGGCTTTATATCTTGTTTATCCTTTTCCCTGATTGACACGAATATGATAGAAAATGAGTATTTTGCCTTTCACTTGATGACTTGGCCTCTGCATTGGAATTTCTACCAGAATCCCAGGGTTATACTGGCTGCCGTTCAAGCAGCAGAGTCAAGAGGTAGTTTGTTTCCATATGGGTAAGATGAACTTCAGCCTGTCGTTCCTGAGGGTAAAAGCATGCTAATAGCGAGAAAGCATCTTCTCTGCAAACTTCTGGAGAAGGGGTGAGAAGCAGGGCATAGCCAGGCACTCTACAGCCTTTGGATTTCTCTCCTGTGGTGTAAAGGTGGTCTGTCCCCTGCCCATTATGTTCCTACCACTTGGTTTACAGCGTTCTTCTCAGAAACTTCTCAAGCCTGGAGTCAGGGAATCTATGGCATGCATGGCACACTTGCTGGATAAACATGGGTTGGAAAACTGTACTTTCTTGATGAAAAAAATTAAAGTTTTCAAGGTGCTTTATTCAGTTCACCATGGGTGTATTAGGAGGAAGTCTCCTGTATTGTGAGGAATCTAGTCTAGACCCATCAGGAGCTTTAATTCTTGTGATAATGAAAGAGAAGAATTCAGAAAAGGCACAGAAGCAGACAGAACCAAGTGTAACAAGCATGAGTAAGAAATAAAAATACTCTTGACAGGAGAGGATCAGAGTGAGTGGAGCAGCAACAACTCCATCCCTAGAAGCTATGAGAAACATGTATACCTCTCCTCATTCTCGTACCCATTCCTGCATCTCCCCCAGGTCAGAACTTCCAAGAAAGAGGCATGTGGGACGGCAAGAGGGTTCATCAAGTAAAGATACTTGCTGCCAAGTGTGAAGAACTAAATTTGGCTTTCAAGACTCACACTGTATAAGGAAAAAAAACAGAGTCTTGAACATGTCAGATTGTCCTCTGACCTCAAAACAGGGGAAGTGGCAAGTACACATCCTCTCTCCCAACATAAAATAAGGAAATGTCATAAAACAACTTTTAAGTTCCAAAGGGGTATACATTTCTTAGAAGGCCATTTTACACAGAATTCAGTGTGCTATAAGCAGATGCATGAAATGAAAAAATTTACACTTCTATACATGTTTAAATACTTTGAAGGTTGAAAATTCCACTGGAGTGAAGGATGACAGCATGCTGTGCATGCTCCCAGGAATAGAAAGTCTCAGGAGATGATTGGGACCGACTCAGCGAGTGTTGACTATTACCTAGCTTTATTTATTTTCTGTCTCTGGGGCCCTCAGCTGCATCTGGCATTCTGTATTCATCATGTTCTGTTTGAGAGAGTCTTGTCATCATCCCACTTGAGCCCACTTCCTGCATAAAGGATATAAGCAATCTTTGGTTCTGAAACAAGTGTTTAGATGGCATATCCAGAACCTTGCAATTATGCTCCCGCTTGCTCACTTGTTATCAAAGCTAATTACTCATTTAAAAAGTGAGGTTCTGACTTTATGGAAGCTACTTCTTTCCTCCTACACATGGGTCCCAGGGATATCAGGAAGAAGTGAAACCATTCAGGTAAACAAGGCCAAAGATGTGGCTTTTCTGGAGCCTAGGTCAGCCCATGGACTGGGAGCCACCTTGGTAGTGTGGTGCTGAATCAATGTTCAGCCCTCATGCTGCACCGACAGACGGGCCCCATTGCACATAGGAAGGTGTGATTTCCTTCCTTGGGCTGAGCACTGGCTGTATGTGTCAATCTTTTGGGCTCTGAAACTCAGTTTCATTGCAGAAAAAAAATGCTGATTGTCTGCACGGCTAGTTGGATGAGTGTATTAGGTGAAGCCCAGGTAGTCCTTAGCAGATGGAAAATTTTAATCCAAGCATCCTTTGAGGAATATGGAGAAATACAGTTGAGAAGAACTCATTTGAAATACAATTTCTGATCATGCATTCATCTTATGGTCGCTCATTAATAGTCACGTTTCTTTTGGTTCATTCAACAATATCCCTAAAGAGCAGGGTTTTGAAGGTTATTGAGCACTTTCTTGACAGTAGCTTTTGAGGAAGCCATAGGAAGAGTCCTATTGCTAATGAGGAGTGAAATGCATTGTGTGAGTGAGACTACGATAAGATAGGGTTTAAGGGGTATTGAGGTCACCTGAAACAACCTTGAGTACTTCCTTTTGGAAAGGCTAGAAACTTTCCTATTTGCATTCTCCTGCTTATGCTAATCCAAAAGAGCCCCAATATTAAAATTCATTCTCATTTTCGCACATGGACAAGGAAATGCAAGCCTCTCACAGTAATTAGGCATAGGCAAAAATAGACCAGAGTCTAGGGTATTAAGTCATCAGAAATTTTCTGGGAAATAAAACACAATTGGAAGACAGGTCCTCTTTTTTAAAAATTAAAATGTATGACTTTATTTGTGTGTAGGGGACATCGCACAGTTAGAGGACAATTAGGGGACTTGGTTTCCTGTAACTGAGGTTTCTCTATCCCACCCCATCCAGCAGTCTGATGTGGGAGTCCCCTCTGTGTGTAAGCTAGCCAGGCAGCTGGGACAAATAAGCGACCTTCCTCCTTACTACGAGCAGCCACTTTAAAATACTCACTCAGAGGCTTAATGTTAACTGCAGAATGCTCGGCCTGTGCCTCGGCCTGTGGCTCGGACTGATTACTCACAAGCTTCAGCATTTAAATTAACCCATTTCTATGTATCTCTGTATTGCCACGTGGCTTCGTGGTTTTACAGATCTGCAAGCATCTTGATTCTTGGGCTCCTGGCTCACATCTCTCTCCCCTCTACCCATTTCCTCCCTGTATCTCCATTTGGTGTTCCAGCCCAGCCTTATTCTACCTGCCTATAGGACAAGTCAGCTTTTATTATCAACCTCTGAGAGCAGCAGAAATTCCCAGTACACAGACAGATTATCCCAGAGCAGTTTCTTCCTTCTACCGTGTGATTCCTAGGGAACAATCTCAGGTTGTCAGGCATGGTGGCCAATGCCTTTACCCACTAAGCCACCTCACAGGCTCAGTAAAAGATCTTACTAATAGGTAAACTTTATGCTATTACTAAGTAGAGATGGAAGAATTTTCCAGTAAATGTACAAAGAAAAACACATTTGATGTCAAAAAAGGCTAACAGGTACCACACAACTATAATACATTTGAATTATCCTTTGTCCTTCTCCCTCTCAGAAATTAAGTTAACTCTGTCAATAGTTGGGTTAGCTCACATGTTAATCCTTATTGAGACAACCTTGTCCCCCACCCCCTTATGAGCATTAAAATTGGGATCTGTCCCCATTTGCATTTCTGCTGCTATGGGAAAACTCTGGACAAAAGCAGCCTGTGAGGAAAGGGTTCATTTTGTCTTCCAAGTTATCGTCTGTCACTCAGGGGAGCCAGAGCAGGAGCTCAGGAAGGAAACCTGAAGGAAGGAACTGAAGTAGAGACCATGGAGGAACCCTGCTTACTAGCTTTCTTCTTCTGGCATGTTGAACTTCCTTCCTTACATAGTCCAGCCTTTCCTGCCAAGGGATGGAAAGCCACAGTGAACTGAGTCCTCATAAATCAATTAGCAATTAAGAAAACGCCTTGCAGAAATGGCCATAGGTCAATCTAATAGAGTCCAACTTCCTGAGAATGTCTATGTTTGTGTCAAACTGACACCTAACCAGCATGGGGACATTGAAAAAGAAATACATCTGGGGGGTGAATATATGATGTGTTGGCAGGAGGGTTGGAGGCACTGTGTGGGTGTTCACCACGAAGCAAAGAAAGTGCCTGGGATATCACCTGCATCAACTGGAAGTAAACTACACAGGAGAAGAAAGATCATCTCTCTAATTCCCAGCTATGTCCAACACGTAGAGAATACAGCTGCGCAGACATTTCTGTTACTCTTTTTTTGCTGAGACAAAATGCCAAACAGAAACAATACATGGCATGAGACATTTATATTGTCTCATGGTGTCAGAGGTACCTTATTAGGACAGAGCTGAAAAGGGGGAGTCTATAACTCAGCAGGCTTTCTCCTTGCCTCCCCCAATCTTATGAAAAAGATGTTTTATGTATATGTGTCTGAATATGGGTATGTCTACTTCAGTGCCCACAGAGTCCCTGAAGATAAAGTTGAATGGTGCAGTAAGCTCTACCACATGGACACTAAAAACTGAACCTGGGTGTTCTAGAAGAACAGTACATACATCGCTCCACCTGCTTCCAGCCTGCGGGACTTTCTACTCATATTCATGACGTGCCCTTACGTGCTCAGTTAATCCTCTGTAGACACCCTCACAGGCATCTAAAGGTATACTCCATCTCTCTCTTAGGTGAATGAATGCAACATAGTCAAGTTGAAAATGAAGATCAATTGTGACGATATTGTTTGGTAAATGAGCAATGATCATATTAAAATTGCTTGAGCTCTTACTCATTTTTTTTCATGGGCAAAATGAGGAATATGTGCCAGTAGGTGATAAAAATGACAAATGCAAAGCGCTGGTTCCAGGCATGGCACAAAATAGGTTTCCAACAAGTGCCATGTGGCTAGAGAGGCGTGGGAATGGACACCACTGGACAGGGAAGAGGATCTCGGACAGTGTCCTGGAGGGATGCATGATAGCTTAGCCAAAATTAAACATGAAGATGGAAACTGCAATAGAAACCCATACAGACCTCATGGGCAAATGGAAAGGGCTTGCTAGAAATATGGCTGAGATTACAAAGAAAGAGACGCACCAGCACCACTCCAACAGAAGAGTCCAAACAAGGCAACTTACTCTTGATGGAGAAGGGATGCTGCTCACTAGAGCAGAAGAACAAGCCCTGGGGACAGGAAGTGCACTGGATTTTAGTCTAAGGCTGGTGGTGGCTGGGTGCTTTTACCATTGGCAGGAGTCCAACATCACAATCTTTTGTGATTGACTGGGCTTAAAAGAATAGGCACAGAGGAAACGGGAGGAAGGGGCCAGTCACTGTAATCTGAGAATGCACAGGGCCTCTGTGTGAACTAAGGTTTAACTGGGTGTGGAATTAAAAAACATTTGCACAAATGTCTTACAATGTTGGGGAGATAAAAATATTTAAATTCATAGTATTTGATAGAAAAGTTTCCTGCAGGGTGGAGAACCTGCTAAAAGATCACGGTCATAAAGAGAATACTGAGTGATGAGTGGATCCTGAAGCTGATGATCTTTAGAAAAAGTCTGAACTTCTGTAGACTAAGCTTAGCAGGCACGCTTACAAGGACACTGAGGACGGAGAGCAATAAGAACAACAGGCTTACAATTTGGGTCAAAGTTATTCAGTTTGAAATGGAGACAGGGCTCTAGCTTGTCACTTGTCACCTGCCTGAGAAATCTCTTTAATCTTTTAGGAGACATGAATGAGATTAAACCAGATTTCTGGCTTATATACAACAACAGCAATAATATCTAGAAAACAGCATGAAGCAGAGTTGAAGATTGCACAAAAATAAATTTCAATATAGATTTCAAGAGGGTTATAAGAAACAGAGGCGTTTGCAAAGGAAGACTTCTGAACTCATGCACGGGTGTGGGCTCCTCAAATTTCTCAAAGAGAGGGACCCCTGTTGCCTTTAGATATGAGTAGGAATGTGATTTTTTTTAAGTCATTGTCTTCAAAAAGTTGCTAAGGAGTTTGAATGAGACCACAGCGTGATTCCTGATATACCTGACAGGGTTGCAATTGCTGGAACTGTCAGCTGGTGGGAGGTTTAAGAGCACTCTGGGGAGGTGGGCTCTTTCCCACCTCATGTTTCATAATCTCCCTTCCCGTCCATCCTGTCTCGTTTAGTATTTTGCTATACAAAATGGTGGTACTTAAAAGACAGAAAATGTCGCTCACTGGATATCTGGCAGCCTGAACCTAACAAATGACAACATTCGGATGCTGAGACAGGTAAACCACGTGTCAACCGCCTCACGCATTTCACTTCCGGGTCTGTCTTTGATTGGGAGCAGCAGTGCGCTTAGAACTCTGGCTGTGGACTGGGGCAGATGGGAACCTCAGCTGTAGTTCTGTCTTGCGCTCCCTGCGTGGCCACAGCGGAGTGCTCAGGCTCCCTCAGCCCCCATTTTCTTCATAAAGTGAAGTCGATGTTACGTTGCATTAACAAAACAAACCTGCCAGCAAAGCCCTTGGTACTATCGCTGGAGCATTTAAGGATTCCTTCCATAGGTTCTTAGTCTTGTAATAAACAAAGTTAAAAAATGAGTCAAGGACCATTTTGACAGAGTTTGAGAAGACTACAATACAGAAAAGCAGAAAATCTTGGCAGCTGCCTGGAGGGAAGAGATGGAAAGAATAAGAAAATCATGGGAAGCAAGGTTACCAAAGAAGATGCATAGCAGAAGCCAGAGAGGGACTTCAGAGAAAGCCTGACAATGTACAGAGGGGTCAGGGAAGTTAACATTTTATTTATTCTGCAAAAATTTTATACGTGACAATGAAAATATGGTCAATCCATTTCTCCCTCCACTCCCCCAACATTTCCTCAGCACATCAACCCCTCATTTCAGTCTCCTTTTTTTTTTTATGTGCCAAGGCTGAAGGCGCACCAATGACAGAGTGTTAGGAAGGAAGCAAAGGAGTGCTGTGAAATACCATCCTGTGGGTGCAGCAAGGCCATCGCTCCCGTGCACTCACAGCCGCTATGGAGGTCTGCACATGATGAAGTCCATCCAGAGACAGCTTCCTAAGAAGAGGCCAGCACTTCCAGGAAGAGGAGTAGCTAGCGAGTGTGCTACGGGACACAGACCAAGGTGGGGCCAGGGTGTTTGATCCTCATGGACCTTTACAAAGCCCCTGCCTGCCTCGTCCACTCTTGTACATTGTTGGCCCTTCTTGTACAAATCCCACCCATTCCACTAAGCTCAGCTGAGGAAACACAGCCAAGTTTCTCTGGAAACTGGCCTGAGCATACTGTGTGTAACTTATGGGTGGGAAGGCTGCCTGTCCTTCTCTGGCAAGTCTTTGTTTTAATATTTATAATTTATATTATTTTTATTTAGTGTGTTTGTGTGTGTGTTCTACAGCAGATGTGTGGAAGTCAGAGGACAACTAGAAAGAACCCCTTCTCCCATCGTGTGAAATTTGGGAATCAAACTCATGTCATAAGACTTGGTTTTGATGTAAAACAAAACGAAATGACTCTCAGCACAACTCTGACCTTAAAGGAAATAAGATCATTTATTCTGGGGCAATTTTAAGTGACCATAACCATGGAAGCTCTTTCATAAAGTTATATAGTTACATAGAACAAAGAAAGTCAAATCAAGACAAGTTTGAAATACATTAGTGGTTATGTCAGAGAGGCATTTATGGCAATATGGAGAGAGGTTTTCTACTGGCCCAAGAAGCCATCTGATTAGATTTTTCATTTTTTGACTGGTAGAAGCTGGTATTCTACTAACGTAATAGAAAGCTTCTATCTATTAGTAAGAAGATATTAGTTATGATGTAGAGGGACCCAAGTGTTTAAAGCTAGCTGGAGACAGACCCCTGGACTTGGCAACTTTCCCACCTCTCCATATCACTGAAGTTCTGACCAGTCAGGCTTTGCAGATCTAGCTACTTTCTAGGAATTCTCATTCATAATTGAAGCACCGTACCCACAAAACCATGTAGGAGACCCCAAACTGGTTACTCTTTTGTGTTAATATTGATGTTGGTTTTGTTTTTAAGTCTCTACTATACTGCCCCAGCAAAGACATCTTGCCCCTGTGCATGTTGCACTTTTAAGCACGTATACACATGTGTGTGTTGTATGTGTGCGATATACATGTATTACATGTATGTGGTGTGTATATTACCTACATGCATGTGTGTATACCTGTGTGTGCATTTGTGTGTTGACACACATGCCTCTCTGTGTGCAGAGGTCAGAGGACAATGTTGAGTGTCTTCCTCTACTGCTCTTTCTTTGTAGGATGAGGGTCTCTTGCAGATCATGAAATCTTCAAACTTTGTTAGCCTGCAGGCCAGCAAGTATCAGGTCCCACTGTCACCTTGCCTCAGTACTGAGACTGCAGCCGCCTGCCAACATGCCCAGCTTTTGACATGAGTTTTGGGATCCGAACTCAGGTCTTCGTGTTCATGGCACAAGCCCTCCACCCACTGAGTTGTCTCCCAGCACACTTAGCACAGTGCCTTGTGCAGAGCATAGGAAGCCCCAAGTCATTGTTAGCTGTCCCTCACAATAATATTAACTTTGATCTGTCCACCTTACATATGGCTTCTCGTTCTCAAGCCTGTTCTATTGCTAGTGTAGCTTTACCATAGTTTTCTTATTTTTTGTTTTTGACACAATTCTTTGCCTATCTCTGAAGATTTAATATTGACTCTTTCATGATAATTCCAGAATGGTCCAGGCATGAGTCAACTATCATGAAAGAAAGAGGGGCAGAAAGGAGAAGCATGATACCTGGAGGACAGAATCATGGGCATGTAATACTGGTCTCTCCACATTTTTATGTATTCTAACTTTCTCATAATAACACATTTTGAAATGCCTTTTCCATAGTTTTATATGTAAGACATCCTTTCTGGGCATTTGTACAGGAGAGAATTCTAGTGAAAGACTACTTCTTGTTTATTGTGGCCTGAAAGGTTAATGTTGGTGTTATTTAGAATCATAATACTCAAACTGGTCGATGACCATAGCAACTAAAGCTGAGGAACGTGTCTAGATTTTTCTTTTTAAGCTGGCCACCCAAGCACTGATGGAAAGAGAATCTGCCCCTGTGATTCTGAATGGCAGAGCAGTCTCAATGAGAAAGCATTACTAGAATAATCATGAAAAAGTAGTGTGTGAGAATGAGTGTGTGTGGTGTGTGCGTGTGTGTGTGTGCGCGCGTGCGCGCATGTGCACAGTACAGTACATGGTGGCGGCTAGAGAATAACTTTGGATGTCATTGCTAGTGCACCTTTCATTATTTGTCTGTGACAGCATCTTTTAATAGCCTGGAACTTCAGACTGAAAGCTAGGATACCTGGCCTGTCAGCATCCAGGGATCTGCCTGTTTCTGCCTCCTCTCATCATTGTAGAATTATGGGTGTGCCCCATCATAACTGTTTTTTTTACATGTATTCTGGAGATAAACACAGCTCTGAGCATTTACAAGGCAGAACACTTAACTAACCAAACCACCTCCCCAGCTCACAAGGGACTCTTAGTTGATTCAGTTCAGGACCTCAACTACAGCAAATGCCACACTGAACTCAGCTATCATATGCCTGAACACAGGGCCACCACTTGTCTTTTGGTCCCTATAGCTGCAAGGTTTGTGGTGAAAACCTATAAATATGGCATCAGAGTCAGAGAAAAGTGAGAAATTTATAAACTCTTGTTTTCTTTCTACTGCAGAGCGAATAAAGGCCAATAAAAAAAAATGTTTTCCAGCAAACCTTGGCTTGGGAATTTGGTAAAGAGTTTGGCAGATGGAACTGGTCATTTTTGCAAAGAGTCAATCTGCTACTGGATAAAATAGATAAAGTTGAAGCCAGTTTAGTTCATATAAATCTCCATGTTGGAAAAGATACATAAATGATGTCATAGGGGGTCATAAAAATATGCTGGATATGTCATAGGGTGCCATAAAAAATGTTTAATTGACTTGGACTCCTGTCAAAATTGTGTATCATATCCATCAACAAGGAAAGGAAAAAATCCCTACTAGATTGCTTGAAGAATATGAAAAGTTGCCCTGTCGACTCACATCTATTTAGTGGCTGTATTGATCCAGCACCATGTTGACTCCCTGCAGAGTTAATTTCTTACTTCTCTGGATTGTGATATCTTCACTGTTGTACATTGTTCTGCCTCTTTCCTCAAATAATCACCACAGAACAAAATGCAAAACTGACTACATTAAAACTCTGTGCTCTGTCCTGACAATTACAAAAAGATTACTCACTTAGACACTGCTTCTGTGCTGTAGCTTGCTACGATTCTATTTAGTACCACTGGGAGGTAAGCACCTGGCTAAAGTGATTTATTTTATTTTAAGTTAAGTTTGTATGTGTGTTTGTACACAGGCTACCAATGGAGATCCTGAGAAGGCATTGCATCTCCTGGAGCTAGAGTTACAGGAGACTGTGAACCATCTGATGTGTTTTCTGGGAACCAGACTCTGATGCTCTGGAAAAAGCAGCAAGTGTTCATGGCTGTTGGGCTCTTCTCCTTCAGCCATTCACATGATTTGATATTAAGTACTCAGAGTAGGAAATATCTGATTGTGTAAAGAGGTGCTGATAACTTTGCTGCAGAAACATCCTGAGCGTCATGACCATTAGGAGTTCCTATAAGTCAGAAGAGTGAGTGAGCCCAGGAAAAACAGTTTTCCAGAGATTTGCAGTTAGCATCCCATGGCATCAGCCTCTGAGCTTTGAGGCTTCCTCATGAATTTTAGGGTTGCCTGTTTCTACTCTCGTGAGCAAAGCCATTAGAATTTTAATGGGGCTAGCACATCTCTAAAGGGCACATTCAACACTCCACTCCACTCTTTAGGCTAAGGCCTTCTCTGTCTGGGATCCACTCTCTTCGTTTTCTTCATTGATCACTTTCTTCCTGAGCCAAGGCCAGAGGGAAGACAGGCCATCACTATGTTCTTCATATTGACTATTTTCTCCTTGCAAAGCTTTGCTGACCTCTGGCTAAATCTCACTTGAGAATTAGGTCTGATGCTATCAAGATACATTCACAGGTCCAGGCACCTGCGACAGAGCCACATGATCTAGTTCAGAATGGTGTGGAAAGACAAGTGACTCTGTAAGTTGTCTTTGAAATTTCACACATACCCAAGATATACTTCTTCCCCCCAAAAAACCCAATGAGATGTAAGGTAAAATGTAAGATCATTTGCTCCTGCTGCATCCTGTGCAGTAGAGGCATAGCTGTCATGCTTCATCGTTCCTGTAATATTTCAATCAGAAATGCAACATTTATGTTTCTTTTTCAATTTAAAGATATTTATTTTTATTTTATCTGCGTGTTTCCTAATGCATACTTAGAGCTCCTGGAGGCCAAAAGAGGATGCTCAGTACCCTAGAACTTGTGCTAGGAATCAAACCTATGTCCTCTGTGAGAACCACGAGTGCTCTTAACTGCTAAATCGATTCACCAGCCCCTGTGTTTGTACTTCTTTGTGGGTCTTGAGATTTCTCTCTATCAAAGTAATTCCAAGCCTGAGACAGGCATTAATTTTTTTTCTCAGAATCCTCCCATTTCTTAGAACAAAACTTCTTATATAATAGTAAATTTTGCTCTATGATTGTGTCAGGAATCCACCTGACATAATCCTATGCTATTCCAGTTCCTAAAGATTCAGAGATTAAAAAGTGCTCTTTTGTGAGGACTCCCAGATTTTCCCCTCACAGATCTGGGAAAAGAATAACTTTCTCTGTCTCTATCCATGTGCAATGTATGTTTTTGTCTCATTTGATTTAGCTACGTAACCCCTCAAGTACACAATGGGTAAAACTGGATGCGGCTTTTATTTCAAAGGCAAATGTATTCTTTGAAAAATTTGGAAGTTAAATTAAGAAAAACAGACTAAAATTGTCTCTTTCAAAAATATATTAGGAAAAATTGATCAAATCAAAATCAGCTGGATAATAATCATGACCTAATTAGAAGAATAATTGAGGAAATTAGAGTAAATTAGAATTGAATATACAAGGCATGCTCATTTACAAAGTTTATTTACAGCAAGACAAGGGATAACTATGAACTCACAGCTGCTGTTATATGCAGAAGATCCAGATAAGATGAAAAGACAAGCCCCATCAGCATCCCTTCATGGAGGAAGGAGGGACTGGTAAAGGATCCTCTCTACTCCCATCATAGGAATAAGTAGTCAATGGTTGCTGAGGCATGGGGTCTCCTTAGTTGTGTAGCCACAGAGAAGTTGCTTTTACTCAGGAAAAGGATCCTGTCTTCTCATGTTCATGAAGAACACCAACTAAATTAAATGGGCCACAAATAAGCAAAAAAAAAGCATGATATTTGGAGGGGGTTGCTGGAAAGACAAAGAGGAGTTCAGTTGATTGGGAGGGAAGATAAAGAGGGCAATATGATCAAAGTATATTATATGTGCATATGTGTGTGTTGTGAATGTGAGAAATAATATTTACAGAAAGAAATTAGAAGGGAAAATAAAAAATGTTGCATAAATGATGAATGCTAGGGCTTAGTGAGTTTTTTTTTAAAGTCATTTTCTGTAGATACAGATACTGATTGTTGAGACACCTAACTCAAAATACACTTACTTGGACTTTGTGACACTAAATTCAGCTTACTGATATTTAAAAATATTCAAAAACTTATTGCATGAGTTCACTCACATGTGGAATACAAAAAGCCGACATCACAGAAGCTGACCATAGAATTATTTTTATCAGTGCCTGAGAAGGAGGATGTTGATGTGAAATAATCCTTTTGTACACTGTGAAGATTTGTCACTTGGATTGGTTTAATAAAATTCTGACTGGCTGATAGCTAGACAGGAGGAAACATAGGTAGGACAATCAGACACAGGATGCTGGGAAGGAGGGCAGAGTCAGGGAGAGAGTCACCAGTCAGATGGAGAGTAAGAAAAACATGACAGAGAGGTAAATGCCATGAGCCTTTGAGCGGCAGACAGATTATTAGAAATGAGTTAATTTAAACTGTAAGAGCTACTTAGTAGTAAGCCTGAGCTATAAGTCAAGCTTTGTAATTAATATTAAGTCTCTCTGCGTGGTAATTTAGGATCAGGCTGAAAGGACAAGAAAATTACACATACGGGATGACAAGGTGAAAACTTGGTAAGGTATATCAAAAGATATCAAGTTGGGCAGGGAATGTAGCTCAGTTAATTAGAACCCTTGTGAAGCATGTTGGAATTCCTGGGTTTCACCTCCAGTGACACATAAACCAGCATGGTGGCACACACTTGTAGTAGTAGCACTTGAAGGGTAGAAACAGGTGCATCTGAAGCTCAAGCTGAGCCTCTGCTACCTAGTGAGTTCTAGGTCTGTATAGAATGTATGAATTTCCATCTAAAGAATATAAATAAAGCTTGCAAGAAGAAACTTGATGGCATTAATTTTCTTTTCATCAACCAACATTTAAATCTAGATATCAAGACATCCTTGTGATGGATGAATTGTTATTTTTAACTACATGAATAATATTTGAAATAAGTTTCCAAAATATAAGCCAGGGTCAGTAAAGGCATAGGAAATTAAGTCTAATGGTCTGAGTTCAATCCCTGAGCACCCACATGGTGAAAGGAGAGAACTGCATTGCAGAAGTTGTCCTCCACACACATCTTGACATGCATGTATATATACACTCAAAAGATAAATAAATAAGTAAATAGATAAATATTCTAAGTTTTTTTATATTTTTCAACATGATTTATAACATTGCTATTTTACATTGCCCATGATGTCTGAAAATCAGAATGAAATGATTTGAAATGCTAATGGTATTCTACATTTCTGATTAAGTCAACCAAATTAATTTTGCACTTATTTGCAATTTGTAGCAAAATTTGTATTCATTTTTGCCACTCAGCGTACTTGGTACAGTTGCTAAACATTCCTATCAATATTGCAGACAAGATGGAGCACCTGATTAATCCAAATACCTAAACATAGTTTGCCTGATCTTAGCTAATTTATCTTGTATTGACAAAATCAAAAGTGCTTAAGTAATAAGCACACAAAATGTTACTTGCCATCTTGTAAATGTCAACCATATTGGGAGGTGATATTATGTGTGAAAGCTTGCTTGATTTAAATTTCCCAGTATAATTGAACTGTTTTAATAAGTCTTACATACTGAAAATAATCTGGGTGCAACAGGACAAGAAAAATTAGCTTCATTTGATAACATCCTCATTTAAATACTTAGCACTACACTTGTACTCAATGATTATATAAAGTAAATCCTCCAAATTTGCAGTAAAATATAATTGCCTGAGAAATAATATAGTAAAAAGTAAACAGCAAATTTATAGGGTATGCATTACAATTACAGTGAGTCAATAGCAAAACAATTGATGGCGTTTTGTCTTATATTTTAATGTTATTATTTTCAACTACTTAATTTTCAGCTACATAAATTTAAGACAGTATCAAAATTTCACAACATTACATAATTCATTCCTTGCTTCCTTGCTATCCCCTAAAGGCACAGAATATAGGGTTGGAGAGACGGCTCAGTGGTTAAGAGAACATGGTGCATTTGAAGAGGGCCTGTGTTCATCTCCCAGCATACACATTAGATGGCTCACAACTGTTTGTAACTACAGCTCTACGGAAAATGATAGCTTCTTCTATGCAGAACTGCAATTGCATGTGCATATCCCTACATACACACACACGCACACACACACACACACACACACACACACACATGCATACATTCAGACAACTAGAAATAGGAATAAATGTTAAAAGTATAAGGGCACAGAAAAAATGCTCACATCCAAAGTATTTATTACAGGTTAATTTATGACAGACTGGGCTAGAGAGAAAGCTCAGTCAGGAATGTTTCTTATGCAGGAAAGAGCTTTGCCAGTTTGCAGACTCTGACTCACACCTTTACTCTCAGTACTGGGGATACAGACACAAGCAGAACCCTAGAGCTCACTCACTAGGCACTGTAACTGAATCAGTGAACTCTGTGTTCAGTGAGATCTATTGTCTCTAAAAATGAGATGCAGAGTGATTATGGAATATTTCTGTGCCACCCTCAGGCCTCTACAGGCATACACAAGTACAGTGTTCATGCAAACAGAAACACCATACAATGCTCTCTCTCTCTCTCTCTCTCTCTTTCTCTCT